>KK114909.1:16059-49965 GCA_000611955.2 Stegodyphus mimosarum | reverse complement strand
TTAGTTGTTTTTGGTGTATCGATCAAAGATTCACGGAAGACTGTCTCCTACGAATGAAAGCGCGCACGATCTTCAACTTCCCTATTGGCTGTCGCTAGTAAACGTTCCCAGTAAGTGTGAACGAGCTAGGTTAGTTGCGGCGTTCCTTAGTTAGAGCGGCGTTCCATGCGTTGCTTAGCTGCGATAGCGTCGTTGTGTATTAAGTGTGAACGCCCTTTACTGGTACTGTCATGTCCGTTCCTTTGGCTGTGTGTGGAGCTAGATCGGAGATCACCGACCAAGTCGTCGGGGATTTGGCCCTCATAGTTTCGATACGGGGACTACGTCTCCCATTGCATTTCATAGGGCCGGGCCGGGACTGTGGGGTCTGCGTCGTCGGCGAGGAGGTCTCAGGAGCTTCGACAGCTCCCCTCGAAAGGCAGCCCCAGGACGAGGGTCCAACTCTTGCGTTCTGCCAAACGAAACAACACAATGTTGGTTTCAAATGCGAAGTCGTTCAGTTTGCGACAGAAAATGGAAATGGTGCTGCAGCAAAGATGTTTGGTGTTGGTGAAAGATAGAACGGGTGATGATTATTTATTGGTGGATTAGAATAACAATGATGATGAAGATGAAACTGAATTCTATGATGTGCTTGAAGATATAACAGAAGATGAACATGACGAACATTTCATGCTATTCGATAATGAAAATTTTAAAATTCATACGGTGTTTCATTTCTTTTAAATAAACAGCATTTAGGTGCATGCAAAAATGTAATTTGTCTGTGCTGAATGTTCCTTATTTTTAATCTATCATTTTTATACCCGGCGTATAACTTGCATCCGTTAATTTCGATGTTATTTTTTGTATTAAAAGTGCGCTTTATAAGCCGGAATATCCGATAATATGAATTCTGTGGTTAATTTTAAAAAGAGAAGATCCGCAAATGTAATCAGGTTTCCCAAATTAGTTAAAAACGTTGCTGGAATATTCCATGGTGTTATTTGTTTATTTGTAGAGTTTAACTATCCATAAATTTATTTATTTCTGTGAAGGGTAGTAAAATGTCCCGCGTATATACACTATAGACTGTTGATTATATTTTTTCTTAGTAGTAGATATACAAAACATTAAAAATGCATTTGGTGCCAGTCCCTAAAGAATCAATCCCAACACATTTATTAACAATATTAAAGAAAATCAAATGTAACAAATCAACAGCCACACTTTAAATTGATAACTATAATATTATAATTGTCTTCTGAAAACATCTCGCTAAAAATAGTATATTATAAATAATACTGTGCCTGAAGTTAAAAGATTTTTTCTAACAGATTATCAAGATTGTCAGTATCATTTGTTTATGTACAACCAGCTAATATACAGTACGGAGAGGCCCGTTTAATATTTTTTTTAATAAACTGCGCTGCGATTGCGTTTCCTGCAACAATATTGTTTCTTAATAAAAGGTGAAAAGCACATATTGGACACATATATAAATTAAAAATGCAAATTTTAAATTTATTAAAAGTCGTTTTTAGTTCAAAGGAGCAATTTCCGCAGAAGGAATATTAATTTCGTTTTGTCATTTGGATTGATTCACTAAAAGCGTTGTTTCACTTTTCAGATTGTTGCCACCAAATATTATCGCCCTGTATTATATTTAAAGAAATTAAACAATGAAAAATCTGCATAAATTATAAACTGTTTCTCCCGCCTTCTTCTCATGCCTTCGTCGTATAGTGGTGAACACGCTCGCCGCGTTTTCGAGAGGTCCGTGGTTCGAGTCCCGGTGAGGGCACTGCTCATTTTTCGTATCTCCTGCTTCGAAATAACATAATGTCTCTATAGTGGCGCCCGAACTTAAAAGTGGTGGATGAAGATTCTCCACCAAAATAATTTGGCGATTGGGGCCCCTAATCCCCCAGTCGCCCTTTAAAAGGGAGAGTGTATAAGGTACTTCTCCCGCCTTCTTCGCATGCCTTCGGGGTGCCGTGGTCAGCAGGCTGGCTCGGTACGTTTTCGAGAGGTCCGTGGTTCGAAAGCATTGCTCATTTTTCTTAACCTAATGTCAATAATAAACTCTAAATAACCTAATGTCTCTGCATGTATGTATGTTTCTCGCATTGTGATAAAACAAGGCTACCTAGAGCCATCCAATTTTGAATATTGAACGTTTCCGCCCGAATATGGGCATCTGGAAGTCCAAATTTGAAATCTAGTTTATTATCAATTACATATTTTGTAAAACTTTAATGAATTTTTGATGAACAAACTCAAGGATTTCGAAGCGAGCCATGGCAACGTTGTACAGAAAAAAAAAACATTTTTATTTCTAGCGCGTGAAACTGTCTATCGGAAATTCTAAAAATAAGATGCTCATTTTAAAATTATTTTGCGATATTTTTCTTGAAATGAATTTTATGGTTTCAGTGCGAAGAACATGATATTTAATAAATAAAGGTAACACACAAAACGTTAAAAAAATGCCCCTTTGGACGTAATTTAAAATTAGAAACCTTTCCGGTTTTTTTATTATTATTATTTATTTATTAATCTTAAAACTCAAGTGTAGTAATATAGATCGATCAAAACTGGCTTACAACCTGTGGCGTATCCAGAGCTTAGTCGCCCGTGGTAGTGTATTTGACGCTATAAAACTTTAATTCCGACGTTTAAAGTGCAATTTTGCTTGTTTTCAATTCGCAAAATCGCCGACGACGTTCTAGAAGTTTGTTTTATTTCTACAGTTTTTTTTCCGTGGACAACAAGGTAAGATTTCTTAAATGCAAAGTACGCATATTTATTTCTTAAGAGCTACCTAACCAGTTTGCATTCAGAAAGCTTCCTCTCACAGCAAGTAATACTTACTATAGTTATGAGGAAAATTCGTGGCATATTACAATATTTAGTGCTGCTTTCTCGAAACTGTATTTTAAAATAAATTGCAGAAATTCAAAAAAGCGACCGTATTTCCTTCCATCTTTTTTTTTTTTTTGGTCGGTCTTCCTAAGCAGTGACAGAAATGAAATTCTGAAACACTTTTCTTTCAATGCACTCTAAATGCATTCTAATCCACTTGCTCTCTCAATTGACTCGGAAATGCACTCTAATCCAGTTTTCCTTATTTATGTCATTCTGTTTGTTCATAATTTAATTCACATTCGTATTTTTCGTGCAAAAGTTTCAATGGAGTAAGGAGGGAATAGTAAGAAAATGAAGCAGGTGAAATTTCGTTCGCAATTTTTTTGCATACTCTGATTAGTACACTGGTCTGACTCGTAGTACGACAGCGCGCGGGACACCAAACTTCACGACGGGTCCCACCGCATTAACTGTGCAGTTTCGCCCCAAATTTTGAGGAAAAACACCCCGGGGGGAAGCTTGAGGGTTTCCCGCTCCCTCTTTCCCAACTACAGACCTCTTTAGATGACTTTCGGCTCGCCGTGAATTTTGAGTGCACTCTTGTCTCAATTACTAGGATTTCCTTATGTTCTTTGCAGTATTTTTTCCCATTTATTAGAAAATTAGATAAGATTTTATATATTTACTCACTTTTTAAGAAAATCACTGAAGTATGAAAATAACTCCCCCCTTTCCGGTCCGCACTAGTGTACATTGATGACTATTTGGTCCATTTGAGGTACTGACTTTGACATACATGAGCAAACCGTATTGAGCTTTGTTATAGTCGAATAAATCCCAATCCTTCTTTCCGTTCCAAAGACACATATGACTGACCTCCATAATGTGTTTCATATCAAAAATGTCACCCGGAGCGGAAGCCAGGCGCCCCTAGCTACGCCACTGCGTGTAAGCAATGTGCATATAGCCTGTTGCTTAATAAGTAGGTAGATGGTACAGTTATTTTTTTAAGAAAATCGGTGATTTTTGCTTCGAACAATGACTGACACAACCCTAAAAAGTTTCCTGTAAGAAGTTCAGAGTTTTTAATGCCTGTTATGAATGTCTTCTGTATTCTTCATTTGCTCAAGCTTCATTGCAAAATCAAACAGCCTTCTGGGCTTTATTTTAACAATTCGTTTAATTTCTTGTAAGTTAAAGGCTTTTTATCTTCTTCACTTGCTGATTTCTCTATCTGCTGGTGTCATAAGATCACTTAAATCTTCACTCGTCATTTCTAAGTCATCATTCTCGATTAATTCTTTGTCTTCTTCTTCCATAGCTGAGAATGCTTCGCCGCCAGTTGCTTTTGCAATTTGTAAGATTTCTTTGGTTTCATTTTTAGTTGCTGGAAAGAGCTGTAAAATTATTGATAACTACTGAACAGAGCTGATGCCAGCAAGTATTCAGTGTTGACTGAATTCAGTTCTTCCCAAGCAACTTTAACCAATTCTACGCAATGGCTTATTTTCAGCTGCTCCAAAGTGCCAGACGTGTGGGTTTGTGGACTTTTTGTAAAAGTGAGTTGGTATGACAACGCATCAGACGCTTTGCAGCACACCGTGTATGGATGAAATTGTAGCGTTGAACAAATTAAATGCAACCAATTTAAGCAACAACGCGTATGTGCAAAATCGCGTCCCGCAAAACACCGCTCAGCAAGTACCGTAATTTCTGTTTCATGAAATCCGCTTTCATGTAAGCAGAAAACAAATAACTTTTTCCCATGAATAGAATGGCTCAACAGAAGTGTGGAAAGGTGCGAACCCGTTTGCATCAGTAGGTTTTCAATGGAGCGCAAATGGGGCTTCAATCAATTTTCAAATGGGGCTTCCACCTTTAGAGGAGAGGCCTCCGAGTCCTTCTGTAACATTTAAAATATGTGAAATATACTTTTTTTCCTGTCCTAGTTTATAAACACCTAAAGTTAGGGCAAAATTTTAAATTTCGTATTTTAGTTTTGTATGTCTTGCTTCAAAAACCAAACACTAGACCGCTGCTATGTCTTTTTAAAAAAGCCTTCTTTACAAGCACAACTTTTACTAGCTGCCTCAACCACGCACTTCTTCCAACGTCTTCTATCTGCTGGAACTCCTCTCCAAAAGTTTTAAATTCTTTTCCAGTGTCATCTAAACATCTAAACCAGTGATTCTCGACCTTTTTCTGTTGCGGCACATTTTTAACAATTTAAAAATTTGACGGCACACACACAAAAAAGAGAAGTTTAAAAGTTGTTTATATGCCTTTAATACGCTGTGTAAAATAGTTTATGATAATAATTTTGAATGTAAAATAAAATAGTACGTACTACAAAAATAGCAGTATTTTTATCAACGGATTCATTACAAGTTAATGATAAGAATACTTTTAATGAGAAATTTGAGCTTGATGTTCTTTGATAACTTCATTTATATTGGATCATAAAAATGGCAATGCTACTGTCATATCGTCTTCTACATTTAAAAACAGTCTCGATCTTTTATTCGCTTTGATTTTGGTGAATACCGAAAATCCGAATTCCCACAAATAAGATGTAGAAAACTGTAATAATATTTTTAAAACCTTTTTGGCTATCCTAGGATAATCGCGTCTAATGTTAATACAAAATGAATTAATTGATTCTTCGGAATATTTCAAAATTAAATCTCGATTATGAGAAAGTAAAATTACTTCTTCCACTTCATTCAAAGTTAATTCAAATACAGAAGTATCCGTTATCACAAATGGATTAACCACATCAATTTTTTTTATATCTAAATTTGGGACGTAATGAATAATTGTTCAACACGCAAGAGAATGAGGCTGACGTGGAAAATAGAAAAGGCAAATCAGCCTTGTATTCGGCGTAGTCTTTTCTTGTCTGTATTGTGCTTTCTGTAGATTTAATTCATGAATGAAAAGAGAGGGGGTTACAGTTTATGTAATTCAAGATTAAAATCTAAAACTTCAAAGAAGAATTTACTTTTAAAAATTAAAAAATATAAAAATGTAAAAGAAACATATAAATATTCCACTTCACTTCTGAGATAGAAATGCCTTTTGTTGCCAACTCATAAAACTTTATTATTGAATAAAATAAATTAAAACTTGTAAGGTATTTCTCCCGCCTTCTTCGCATGCCTTCGTGGTGTAGTGGTCTGCATGCTCGACGCGTAACCGAGAGGCCCGTGGTTTGATTCCCGGCGAAGGCGTTGCTCATTTTTAATGTATCCTGCTTCGAAATAACCTAATGTCTCTACAAGCTCTGCTTATAAAGAATTGCCGAGTTTCTCCATGTTTTTAGTCGATTTTTAATTAATTTTGTTACCCTCATAACAGTATAATTTTCCCAGTTCTGTCCCAATTTTTAAGAAGAATCCCTCGAGGAATCTACCCAACAGTCTCCTACACCTCTTCTTCTCCCTGCCACTATACCACTCGAACGAACGCTCGTCTCTTCTTGTAATTTAAGTGCCCCCATGCCGTAAAGACAGTTCCGATTACAAACGTCCAAACCTTTTTTATAATTTGGACCCGGGCCCATTCAAATGCACTTTCATAACATTAGAGATAAATGAAAGATCTTATACATCTTAGATTGAAAGTGATGATTACTTATAAGGATAAAATATTATAGTTAACTTAAAACAATAATAGTTCTTGGAGGTTTTGAAAAAGACTTATTCGAAAATAAAAATACGAGCATTAATTAAAAAAATCGATCCGTCTTACATGGTATAGTGTTAACCTTAGGAGGTGATTGCTAGTACGAAGCTAAGAGTGGTTTCAATTCCCACGTAAGACATAACTGAATGTGTGTGTTCTTTCCCCTTACACCACCTTGCAAGTGTAATATCGATCTCTCCTCTACAGCATATCTTTCGGGTAATGTTCTTGGTTGCGAAATAACAAGAGATTTCACATTTCTGACGAACGCTTTCAAATAACAGTCCGAGTATTAAAAAATAGGAAAATAGACAAAAAATGTCTGAAAGTTTTCAGATTTTGTATTCATTTTATATTATTTTTTTTCATTTACACACGCTTACATGTTCGAGAGCATTTGGGCTAAAAATATTTAAAAACAGCATATCTTTAGAATTTCCGATAGACAATCTCGCGCGCTGGGGATAATTTTATTTTTTCTCCCGTACAGTGTTGCTTCTCTTTAATCAAGATTACCAAGCTGTATTGGGCAGCAGACCACATGATGACGCCCATTAATGAGGCATAATAAACAGTGTTGCTTCTGCTCGCTTTGAAATCGTTCAGTTTCTAAATCAAAAATTCGTTAAAATTTCACAAAATCTGAATAGGCAATAAAACGAACTCGAAATTCTAAACTCAGTCTTCCAAGTACGCGTATTCGGATGGATATCTTATTCAAAATATGTTAAAAAATTATATGTTATTTAAAATCTGATGTCTCTACGTAGCGTTGTTTTTTCGCAGTGCGAGAAACATACATACATTCATGCAGATTCTTCTTTATTTAATTTCTTTAAATATAATACAGGGCTATAATATTCGGCCTGAACAATTTGAAAAGTGAAACGGCCATTCGTGAACCGACGCAAAATGCCGTTTCAAGCCTTTCTGGTCTAACGCCTCTTTGGGTTAAAAATTGAAATACAAAACCTTTTTCAGTTTTCGATTACTTCAAAATTACGTTGTCTACTCTTGTCTTATCTGCCGTAAACTCAAAAAAAATCTCATTACGCATGAATCTCAAATGCATTTTAGATTTATGCAACGTATGTTCACGTTATTCCTTGAATAATTCTCACAGCAAGCGTTAAAAATGCGATAGGCGTAGCTCAGTTGTTTATTTTTATTTATTTTTTATTTTTTTCGCCTCGCCGATTTTTAAAATATACGCGTGAGTAATTCGTTGGCCTACTTTAGAAGGACATCCGAAAGATGAGTATGGTAGCTATTGATAAATAAACGAGTTCGCATCAGAGTAATTCCAGCCAAGTACTTATTTCATGCCACAACAGAGCTGAAAAACGTTATCAGTAATTAAGTACAGGTAGTACTAATAATTGAGTACTTTTATAACACAGTTTTCGCACTACACTATAACAAAATACTTCGTATAGCATTTCAACACGATTTCAATTTGAACACGCTAATAAATACGCGTAAATTCTCTTATAACACTTTAAAGTATGTGCTTATTTCGATTTTAACATATCCGTATTCATAATTAGTCCAAAGGGGCTTTGTCACTGAAGGACTATTGTTTTCGTTTTGCGATTTTGCATCGGAAACGTTAAAAGTCTGTATCACTTTTCAAACTGTTGCCACAAAATTTTGCAGCCCTGTATTATATTTAAAGAAATTAAATAATGAAGAATGTGCATAAATGTATGTATGTTTCTCGCATTCTGATAAAACGACGGTACCTAAAGCCATCGAATTTCGAATGCCGTCATCCTGCAGCAAATATAGGCATCCGGAAGCCCAAATTTGAAATTTGGAATTTGTTTTATGAACGATTTCCTATTTTGTTAAACTTTAACGAATTTTTGATTCACAAACTCGAGGATTCCGAAGCGGGCAATGGCAACGTTGTACAGAAAAAACATTTTTATCTGCAGCGCGTGAGACTGTGTGTAGGAAATTCTAAAGATAGGCTCGGTTTATAATTATTTTGCGATATTGTTCTTTAACTGAATTTTATGGTTTAAATGCGAAGAACATGATATTCAATAAATAAAAGTAACATACAAAATGTTTAAAAAAAACCCCTTTGGACGTAATTTAAAATCTGAAACCTTTCAGATTTTTTTAATTCTTGTTTTGATTTTTTTTATCTGTTCGTGCATATTTCAATAACATGATTTTTATTTTAAACATTTACAAAACTATGGCTTATGCCATTGTACGTAGTGCAAAATAACAACCTATTTATTTAATTATTATAACAAACTATTTATTTATAAACATAAAAGTAAAATAAATTCCGAGAATATCCCCATTCTTTCATATCTAAATTCTTTCGAAATAGAGTCGTGCCCATAATTTACACGGTATGTATCTTTGCGCTCCAAGTGTTTAGTTGGTAGATTGGATAAATAACGTATTTGTAATTTTAGAAAAACTTTTTAGTCTGAGTTACTAATTAGATTTATTGTTTTTGGGAGTAGTTATTACGAAATTAGATGTCAATTCTAAACTATGTCTGAAAATAAGAAAACAAAAATTCATTTCTTTGGAGACGAAAAATATTAATTTTGAATCCTTTGTTAAAAAAAAAAAAAGACATCTGATGTTGCAAGAAGTCTAGATTTAAACGAGGCAACAGTTAAAAAAAATTTAAAAAATAATTTGTTTTAAAATTTTCTGGATCTCATCTGTTATTTGGTATTGGTTGCTAGTCCCATAACACGGTTTCATACAACACGGTATTTTCTACGAGCCTATCTACAGTATTATAGGAAGGATATCATACTTCTTATTTTGACACAATTTTTCGTGAAAGTTCGAATGTTGATTCTTAAAGACAAAATAGTTTTATATAAAATCATATCTACAGGCTTCGGTTATATAATTACCGGTAGATCCTAGAACACAGCAAAGCACTCGAGGGCTATCTGCCTAAATATTCAGTCATCCCATAAGTAATGCGGTTTGTTTTTATTCCTCAAAATTAAGATGAATAAAATTCTTTCTTTGACCTAAAATATGCTTTCTTTCATTGTCTGTTAGTTCTTCAACAGTTACGATGGGATTTTGTTCCACTAGGGGTTGAAGGACGTCTTCGTCGAGTTCTAAAGATCTGTCAGAAAGAGACTCGTCATCTAGGCTGTAATTTTCGGTTCGAAATTTCTGAAACCACAGATGATCTTGGCTTACATTTATTGTCCCATCCTCATATACTTTATTTATAATCCGGGTAATAATTATTTAATTATTTAATTTTAATTAACTCATAAAGCAAAATATACCGAATGCGCTCTTTTGTCACTTCCGTTTAGCTTTAAAAAAATGTGCTTTATTTCGAAAAGTGTTGTCACTGTTCGCTTTCAAATCGTAGAGTTTGTTAATAAAAAAATTTGTAAATTTTACGAAATATGAAATAACAAATAATATATATATGTAAAAATCTAAAAGCTTTCAGATTTTAATTACGTCCAAAGGTACTTTCTTAGCATTTTGTGTGTTACTTATTAAATATCATGTTCTTCGCACTTAAACCATAACATTCAGTTCAATAGCAATATCTCAATATGATTTTAAAATGAGCATACCTCTAGAATTTCCGATACACAGTCTCACGCGCTGGAGATAAAAATGTTTTTTCTCTACAACGTTGCCATTGCTCGCTTTGAAATCTTTGCATTTGTTAATCAAAAATTCGTTAAAGTGTTACGAAATATCAAATAGACAATAAAACTAATTCCAAATTTTGGCTTCCATATTGGGGTGCAAACGTACGTAATTCAAAATTGGATGGCTCTAGGTACCGTTGTTTTATCACAGTGCGAGAAACATACCTACATTTAAGCAGATTCTTCATTATTTAATTTCTTTAAATATAATACAGGACTCTGATATTTGGTGGCAACCATTTGAAAAGTGAACCGACATTTCAACGCAAAATGCCAAAATGAAATTAATAGTCCTTCTGGACATATTGCTTCTTTGGACTAAAAAAAAAAGTTGAGATCGAACTGTACTCTACAAAATTTGCACTAAAATTGAGAACAAGGTAAAATTACTACTTGCTTTTATGGCAAGTTGATACAAGTAGTTTATCCTGTAAGCCTCTGACTTTTAATTCAACTAGAAAAACTGCATTATTATAGGAGGCCGAATTGTTTTGTTTTGTGTGATTACGGCAAAGACTGGAGGGTTATCTGCCTAAGGGTAGCGATGCCTTCGTTGAGGACTTTCTAAGAGAAACTGGCTCGTACACACATAGGGAAAACCACAAAGATATAGGAAAACCACAAAACACACGGGAAAAAACATAAAAAGGCCCTTGGAGCCGGCCCCTTCACGGTACTTGAACCTCGGACCGAACTATCAGTGTTATTATTTGGCCGCTTGTAGGCCTATAGGATGACGAAATTTAAGTATTCGAATTATAACCTCTTGGATAGAAAACTAGCAAGAAGATATGTTTTGTTTACAATTCTGAGTCTCTCTCCAGTGTAAAATATAGAATATTTTTCTCAGTTTCCAGACATGTGTTTTCACTTATATTGCATGAAACCGTATAAAATTCTCTGAAAATTAGGACGTATATCAGTCGAATCAGAATTTCAACAAAGATCATAAAAATGAACTGGAACAAGTAGAGCCATCAGGAAAATTGAAACGATGAAAAGTAAAAGATGATGGAATGTACAATTTAAATATCTCAAACACACTTGGACTGTCTGCCTAGTAAAAGATTTCCAAAAGAAACAAGATGCGTATTTACGCTTTAAGAGAGCTGTGAAACACCTATAATATTAGTCCTTTTAGTTATCGGTATTCGAAGCGAGAGGAAGTTCTACAAGGCTTTACCTTTGGACAGTGCATTTGAGAAGGTTTTTAAATGCACACATTCCACAAAGACGCTAACTAGAACAGTAAATTCATGCTTTATGTGTTATCTGGAAAACATTTCACAGTAAAGCAGCCACCGTCCGCTAGCTATCATACAGACCTGGGCACAAAAGCAAAATAATGACTGACTGACAATGTGTTTATTTTCTTGTACGAAGTAAAGGTAGTATTGTAATCGCGAAAATTTCGGGTATAATAGTTCAACGAAAATATCCATTGTGACTGCTCTCGAATCCATTTGAACGATGTTTTTGCGTGATATAGTGTATGTACAGACAGAATAAAAGTTTCTTTTTTCCCCAAACGTATTGTAAAATGGATTCAGTTGAGATTATTTTCGTGAGTTCTGTATGTCGCACGTACGTATTTCGTATAACTCAAAAACGAGTAGCCTCAGAATCTTGAAATTTTGTGTATGAGACTGCTATGTGCACCTTCATTTTTGGTTGCAACTGGGCTCCCGTCATGGTTGATGGTTAAGGCATGCCGATGAAGATAATAAAAACTGGATTTTTAAATAAATCACCGAGCTTTATTTTTGCACATAATCAAATCATTTTTTAGTAGATAGGATATTTCTAGATCATAAGCGATTACAATATTTTTATATGCACGTTATGTCATCTTAGAATAAAAACAAAGGAGGACATAGCAAAGTATACATGGAATAGGTGGAAGCTAGGGAAGGAATGCAGCAGAATAATGACGTAATTAACTCGCCAGCGATATTTATATAGTTCAACCGCCTCAAACGCAACCCTGGTTGGCATTCTGCCAAAACACTTAGACTCGTCCAAAAGGGGCGTTATTACTTGCTATGACGTATAAGGTCTTCTCTTCTCCAGAAAGAGATACACTGGAGGGGAAAAAAGTTCCTATCCTTCCACCCTATTTTGAGAATAATTCGGTCCGAATGGCGCATGCGTATTTGTGCTCATGGTCGCGGATGAGGCGGTCGAACTATACTAATTTTGATGTAATTGCTATGATTGGTTAATATTAGTTTTAGTTGCCCTTTTCCAGTAGCGTTATATAACATAGAACGATCTCGAATGCGGGAGAGCAGATGAATATAGAGGGAGAGTACCAAATCTAGAATGTTAATTTTGAGGTCGTCAATTATTTTTAAAGCGGCTATCGTATTATGTTAAATCTTACATATGTATACTATGTTACTCAGCTCGGTGAATTCAGTTTTTTTATTCTTATATTGTTGGTAAACTGCCCATTTTTTTTGCTTTAAAAATGATTGAGTTATGTTCCGGTTACGGTTTTTATACCTATGCTTAATATGCTTGCAATGGTTTTAGAAATACCAACAATTTAAAAGTTGTTTAAGCCATTTGTTTGTTAAGCCATAACGGAGCAACCATTTGTTTACATTTGAAATTTCAGAACAGTGAATTCAGTCAGTTTCTGCACCAACTTCAGTGTCTTTTCGCCGAGTGTGACCAAAAGTAATATTCAGTTTTGTGCACCGAAAAATCTGTCTTCTTGTCCGCTCGCCGAATTGTTTGTTTTTGCGTAAAAACTCTAACTGTATTTGTAAGAACTGTTTTAACTCTTTTCAACAGTATTTGGTGTTTTATGTTTTTCTGTATTTTATAATTTTTAATGAAGATGTTTTGAGTTTATAGGCATTTTTGCCTTGTGGCGAAGCGAAAACTGAATTTATTAATCGAGAAATATATCTCTAATGAAATTCGAGGATATAAATTTAAATAAAAGCAGCAATGTGTATAATTTAATGGGCCGTACAATTAAGTCATGTGGTGTCTAGATCACATTTTTTAAGCCAATTTAAACATCGATGTGAATCCTTATATGGTTGGAATCATCTAGAAATGTTACTGCTTTAAAAGAGTTTTTCTGATTAAGTCCTTAAATAAGGTATACCATATAATCCCGAATATAAAACCATGCTTTTTCTTTTAAAATGACAGTCTGTAAAATACCCATCGTAAAACTGAAATCCATTTTCCGCCTTCTTAGCATGCCTTCGTGGTGTAATGGTCAGCACAATCGGCGCGTATTCGAGACGTCCGAGGTTCGAGTCCCGTTGATGGCATTACTCATTTTCCACATCTCCTTCTTCAAAAGAATCCTAATGACTCTACAAACTATTTAATTAATTTTATTGTACAATATTGTTACGAATTTCACATTTATTTGGCTATTTATTTAGAATTGTAATTAGATTTGCTTCATGTTGCCTTAGCAACGCAGACGATTTTTGAAGAGAAAGCTACCCCAAAAAAAAATAGCAATAAAAATAAAAGAGCGCGTGCATTTAATGCTTAATAAATAAATATCTCGTAATTACTGTTGCCATCCAGAAAAATCTAGAAACATCGTGATTGTTCTACTGATAATTAAAAAGCTTATAAAAGCCGAGGTGAAACACCTCATCTCAGTTAGTGAGTTAGTTGTTGTTGTTGCTGTTATACTTGTAGCTGTAAAAAGCGAACTGCTGTTTGTTTACTTAATGCTGTATTGATTGTAGTGATTTCGCTGTGAGATAGAACTATTTTATCTGTTTTGAACTGAGTTTTTGCTAAACGTTTGAGATATTGTGATATTGTGCGAAGATTTGTGAAGAAATATTTCAGCATTTTAATTTATTTATTGTGAAAAAAATAAATTTTTGTTAACCTTTTACGACTTGTGCATTCAATATATTACGAACCCGTACGCACGTAACAATTTTTGGTGTCAGAAGTGGGATTTTTGAATGCCATTAACTAGAGCAATGGAAGAACAATTAAGGCAATTCATGGCAGCCTTTGCTGCATTTAAAGAAGAAATTAAAGCTGGCCAAGATTCCGTGAAAGAGGAGATGAAAGCTGTTCAAGAATCTGTTAAAGATGAAATGAATTCTGTTCAAGAAAAGATGGAGAAATCTGTTAAAGATGAAATGAATTCTGTTCAAGAAAAGATGGAGAAATCTGTTAAGGAAGAAATGAATTCTGTTCAAGAAAAGATGGAGAAATCTGTTAAGGAAGAAATGAAGGCTGTTCAGGAATCTGTTAAAGATCAGATGAAAACGGTTCAAGAGTTGAAATTGGGTCAAGAATCCGTTAAGGAAGAGATGAGAGCCGTTAAAGCAAGTCAAGAAGAGATGAAAAAGGAAATTACTTGCATAATAGAAAATAAATTTGAGACTATGGAAGGCAGAATAGATGCGGTTGAAAATAAAGTTTCTTCTGTCAAAGAACAAATAGAAGAGAGAGTTTCTGCCGTAGAACAACAAATCGATTACAGAGTTTCTGCTGTGAGAGAACAAATTCAAGAAAGAGTTTCTGCAGTGGAACAACAAATTGATGACAAAGTTTCCGCAGTTGCCAAAGAAGTTGATACTTTAAAGAAATTCGTAGCGACGGCAGGAAGCAATTCGGATACTTTTAAATTCCTAGCCATGCCTGCGCATCCTTCTCTGAAGCTATCGACATATGATGGGAAGACCTCCTGGCAAGTGTATAAGACACAATTTTCTATAGTTGCGGAAGCAAATGGATGGGATTCCCAAGCTAAGGCCTGTCACCTTGCGGCTTCTCTGAGAGCAGACGCAGCGGACATCCTTCAAACTCTTCCCGAAAACAAAAGGCTAGATTTCGAAGCTCTGTCCGGTGCTTTAGAGCTGCGTTTTGGAGAGAAGTGTTTAAAAGATTACAGCAGGCTGCAGTTAAAATCCCGTCAACAGAAGCCTACGGAAACACTCCAGGAGCTCGCCACGGATGTTGAAAGGCTGTCCCACCTCGCCTTTTCGGAGTGCCCGACAGAAACAAGAGAAATCCTGTCCCTGCAATACTTCATCGACGGCATCCGGGATCCTGAAATACAGAAAGCACTGCGAATGGCTGATGTGAAGGACTTAAAAAGTGCTCTGGTGTATGCCATGAAATTCGAGGCAGCACAGCAAGCCACTCGTAGAGACCGCCACCCAATCAGAGCTGCTCACATACAAGAACCAGTGGATCCAATGACTGCTCGCCTAGACGAATTAACCAGAAAGGTGGATGCTTTGACACGGAATACTGGTGACAAGAAACCGTTCGTAAAGTGCTGGAACTGCGGTGCTGAAGGGCACATTCGAAGAAACTGCAGAACACCCCAGGGCACGGATGTTAAGACCGCGCCTCTCAAGAAGGAGGGAAACTAATTCGTGGCCATCTCGCGGGGCGGAGGTTGCCAGATAATGAAAAGCCCCAGTTTAAAGCGCTTCAGATTTCTGCAGTGAGTGGCGGCAATAACGGAATTTTCATCATGGGACAAATCAATGGAATTCCTTGTAACATGACGATCGACACGGGAGCCAATGTTACCATCATTCGAAAAGATTTGGCTCAACAACTCGAAGGTAAACTTATCTGGACGCCGCCCTGCGTTACCCTCCAGACTGTGTCCGGGGAGAAGATCGATATAGAGGGGAAATTAAACGTTAACATCACGTTTGGAAGTGCCACTTACCATCACACGGCCTATGTAGCAGAAATTACAGACCCTTGCATACTCGGATTGGACTTTTTAAGGAAACACAATTTTTCCTTGGACTTTAAAAATAACGAACTGCATTCTGCCTCTGAAGACATAACTTTATTCGAAATTAATGATGAAGGAGTGAAATCTATCCACAAAATAATAGCTCAAGACGATATCACAATACCGGCAAGAATTTAATTTACTTCCTGGAAAGAAATTTTACTTCCTGGATCCATAGCCGAAAATAGAAATTTCCGCTACGGCGTCATGGAATATCCCAAGAAATGTAATAGCCCTAAAGGAGTATTAATAGCCTCAGCACTCGTCGACCTATCAGGGACCGTTATCCCGGTGAGAGTTGCCAATGTAACTGATAAGGCGAGGGTTATTAAGAAAGGTGAAGTGGTTGCAGAATGTACCCCAGTAACCAGCGTTGAAAGAAAAAGTAACATCTCAAAACCCGTGTCTTCCGACAACATTATATCGGAGTTACTGCAGAATGCGCAATTAAACGATGAAGAAAAGAATGCTGCCGAGCGTGTTATTAAAGATCTTCAAGATGTTTTCTCCCGTTCGTCTTCTGACGTTGGTCGAACCAGTTTGACTCAACATAGAATCGATACTGGTGATCATCCACCAATCAAGCAACATCCAAGACGTCTGCCGATTGCGAAACAGGAAGAGGTACGAGCACTTTTAAAGGACATGCAAGAAAGCAATGTCATCGAGCCTTCAGCAAGTCCCTGGGCATCTCCCATCGTCCTGGTGAAGAAGAAAGACGGGTCAACTAGATTTTGCGTTGATTATCGCCGGTTGAACGAGGTTACGAAGAAAGACAGTTACCCTCTTCCTAGAATTGACGACATTCTGGATACTCTTTCTGGAAGCAAGTGGTTCTCGACACTTGATTTAAAGAGTGGATATTGGCAGGTAGAAATACATCCTGATGACCGAGAAAAGACGGCATTTACTACAGGACAAGGACTTTGGCAGTTCAAGGTGATGCCGTTTGGGCTATGTAATGCGCCGGCTACATTCGAACGTCTAATGGAGACTGTTTTAAAAGGTCTTTCATACGAAGCCTGTCTGATATACCTGGATGACATCATCATCGTCGGGAATAGTTTCGAAGAACATTTGGAAAATCTTAGAAAGGTGCTTCAGAAACTGAAAGAAGCCAATCTGAAGTTGAGTCCCGCTAAATGCAAATTATTCAGACAGGAAGTCACTTATCTCGGACATGTCATCTCTGCTGAAGGTGTGCGCACGGATTCTGAAAAAGTGTCAGCAGTTAAAGACTGGAGACGTCCCGAAAATGTCCACCAGCTGAGAAGCTTTCTAGGACTTTGCACCTACTATAGGAGATTCGTGAAGGATTTTTCTTCCATCGCAAGACCCCTTCACAAGCTGACAGAGAGCAAGCAAAAGTTCGTGTGGACAAAAGAATGTGAGAATGCATTTAAGAACCTGAAGGAAGCCTTAACATCTGCTCCAATCCTGACGTATCCTCAGCTCGACAGACCATTTATTCTCGACACGGATGCGAGTAATGAAAGTGTCGGCGCTGTTTTGTCCCAAGAAATAGAGGGCCAAGAACGTGTAGTAGCTTACTGGAGCAAGTGCCTATCTAAACCGGAGAGGAATTACTGTGTCACCAGGAAAGAGTTGCTCGCCATAGTCAAAGCCGTAGAACATTTCCATCATTATCTATACGGCAGAAAATTCCTGCTCCGCACAGATCATGCATCATTGGCCTGGCTTTTAAATTTCAAGAATCCTGAGGGTCAGATAGCTAGGTGGATACAGAGACTCCAGGAATATGACATCATTATCCGTCATCGCAAGGGACAGTCGCACGGAAACGCTGACGCCTTGTCTAGAAGACCTTGCCCAGAAAACTGCCGATATTGTTCCAGGGTCGAAGCTAAATACCAACTGGTTAATCCAGTCGCACGGCAAATTACAGCATCAACATCGGCTGATCCAGACCCATGGAGTGACAAGGAAATCAGGAAAGACCAGCTGGAAGACCGTGATATTAAACCCATAATTGAGTTAATGGAGACCTCAAACAGAAAACCTACCTGGCAGGATATTTCGAGCTATAGTCCCACGACAAAACAATATTGGGCTCTCTGGGACTCACTCCATATTCGAAACGGCGTCTTGTACCGAAAATTCGAATCGGATGATGGAAAAACATTCCGATGGCAGCTGGTACTCCCAAGATCCCGAATCCCGGACGTCCTTAAAGAACTACATAGCAGCCCTGCAGGAGGTCACTTCGGAATAATGAAGACCTTGCAGAGAGTTCGGGAGCGTTTCTACTGGAATAATGCAAAGGATGACGTGCAAAAGTGGTGCCGAACTTGCGATGCCTGTGCAAGTCGGAAAGGACCGAAGAAACGCAGCCGGGGGAAGCTGCAACGTTACAATGTAGGAGCACCTTTTGAACGTATCGCCTTTGACATCTTAGGACCTCTGCCACGAACTGCTGATGGCAACAAATACATCCTCGTTGCCATTGATTACTTCACCAAGTGGCCTGAAGCGTATCCTATTCCTGATCAAGAGGCTGTCACAGTAGCAGAGATGATGATACAGCACTGGATTTCCAGATTCGGAGTGCCTCTTCAGTTACATTCCGATCAGGGAAGGAATTTTACCTCGGCTGTAGTCAAGGAACTCTGCAAGCTACTCGGCATTGACAAAACCCAAACGACGCCTTTACATCCCCAGTCGGACGGTATGGTAGAGAGGTTTAATCGAACCATCCTCAATAACCTCTCATTAGTGGTTTCCAGAAACCAACAGGACTGGGACAAGAAGTTGCCACTATTTTTACTGGCTTACCGCAGTGCTGTCCACGAGACTACCGGCTATTCCCCATCTCAGATGCTCTTCGGTCGTGACCTTCGTCTGCCATGTGATCTTTTGTTTGGTCGCCCTCCGGATGCGCCTTCATCGCCTGAGGAATACATTCAAGACCTCCAGGCCCGGTTTGAAGTGATGCACAACTTTGCACGAGAGCGAGTCAACTTGGCGACGGAGAAGATGAAGACCCGCTACGACACGAGAGCTACTGGACATCGTTTCAACGAAGGAGACAAGGTGTGGTTATGGAATCCGACTCGTCGAAAAGGACTTTCTCCGAAACTACAATCACCTTGGGATGGTCCTTACACAGTCCTAAACAGGCTGAACGACGTCGTGGTTCGGATCCGTAAGTCATCGAACTCTAAACCTAAAGTCGTTCATTACGACAGGTTAGTTCATTACTATGGCCATAGTACGTAGTGTATATAATTGTAAATAGTAATGTACATAGTATAAGACCATGGTCCTATTTGTATTTAGTATTTGATTTGTATTTGTTAAGTAGTAGTATTTGATAAGTATTTGTGTTTAATAGCATTTGTATTTGATAGTATTTGTACTTAGTATTTGAATTGTATTTCGCGTTGGATAGAATTTAATTTGCTGAAAGTCACTTATTTTAATTATTGTTTATTTTGTTATTATAAAGTAATGTTTATTATAGCACTGATGCTTTAGTTGTAAGTTTGGCTTCCTGTCCAGGGATTGTACTGCCCGGGACGTGCAGTCCTTTGGAAGGGGGTAATGTTACGAATTTCACATTTATTTGGCTATTTATTTAGAATTGTAATTAGATTTGCTTCATGTTGCCTTAGCAACGCAGACGATTTTTGAAGAGAAAGCTACGTCGAAAAAAAAAATAACAATAAAAATAAAAGAGCGCGTGCATTTAATGCTTAATAAATAAATATCTCGTAATTACTGTTGCCATCCAGAAAAATCTAGAAAAATCGTGATTGTTCTACTGATAATTAAAAAGCTTATAAAAGCCGAGGTGAAACACCTCATCTCAGTTAGTCAGTTAGTTGTTGTTGTTGCTGTTATACTTGTAGCTGTAAAAAGCGAACTGCTTAATGCTGTATTGATTGTAGCGATTTCGCTGTGAGATAGAACTATTTTATCTGTTTTGAACTGAGTTTTTGCTAAACGTTTGAGATATTGTGATATTGTGCGAAGATTTGTGAAGAAATATTTCAGCATTTTAATTTATTTCTTGTGGAAAGAATAAATTTTTGTTAACTTTTTACGACTTGTGCATTCAATATATAACGAACCCGTACGCACGTAACAATATATTCAATGCATCAGAGTGTCTTATATAGGGCAGGGAAAACTAACATTTTTTTTTTTTAAATACGTTCTAAAAGTGCAAAATCTTCATACGTGTGAAGTCCTATACACAGGCAATGTAATATTTAGCAATGATAGAGAAGAACTGTTATGAAACTAAGAGGAGTTCTTAATTCTTTCTCTCTCAGTTCCGCTTGAAGCTTACGAATCATCCTGCTTCTATTATCTATTAGTATCTTTTGCAGGCATTTCATTTCCTCGGGCAATTTTCGATATGTCTAAATCGGTCAGGCATTATTGCACTCTTTATCATCACAGAAATATTTTTAGCACTTGCAATGCAGAGAATAAAAATCGGCGTTCGGAATTATGCAATCTATAAAAGCAAAAGTTCAGCAATCTCTGCGTCTGCTGAATTTTTTTTAAGGAACATCGAATACGCATTTGATAAAGGAAAATGAAGATCTATGAACCAGTTTGATTACAATTAAAACAAAATAAAAATACGATTAGTGTAGGCCAACTAAGTTGAACCGTGAGGAAATTATACACTGAACTAAAAACATTGAGCATATCTCAACCAAATGTGAACTTAGGCAAACTTAATTTGCCCGCTTTGCTTTTGGCTTGTACATCAATTTAGTATGCAAAGGATTGACTAGAACAACGTATTTGAATTCCCCCCCTCCTCCGCTAATTGCGGGCTCTTGCCATTTATAGGCATTGCCCACTACCAAGGCTCCATAAATAAAGATACCTAACAGGTAGGCCACTCTTGCCTTCTATGAAGGGACGGATAAATTAGTACATCCATGCCTTTCCGGGATTCGAACCCGGGCCCTCCGGTACACTTTATCGTCTGGGAGACAGTACTTGAAGTTTCATTCGAATACATACGCAGCTGCATCAATGCTGATTGCTCTAGTTACATAAGAACCACTTAATTTCGAAAAGCTGTTTCATTTATTCAAAATTAATGGAAGAACTTAAGACGGTTTATTGTCAAATGCCTGTCTGTTGTTTTAAAATAGGCAAATTTCTAGATGAATAGCAACACAAAAAATAATGAAGTACTGGTAAAGGTCTGCTGCCCAACCGGTATTGTGGTTAGCGACGCTGACTGCCGTACCGAAAGACCCGGGTTCGAACCCCGGAGAAGGCATGGATGTTTGTAAATATATAGTGTCTCTGCGGTATGATAGCACTCAAAATATGCGACGAACCAAAAGTGCTCTAGAAAGCTTGTTGGTAGGGAAGTAAGGGTGGGAGACTGTTGGACTGGTCCTCCCCAGAGGGCTCTCCTTTAAAACTGGGGGGCGTAACGGAGTCGCAGTGTTACCTGTATGGTGCTCAAGGCTCTTGCCACCGACAGGCGCAATATTGCCTCCTTACCGCAACGAATTTCGTGAGCTTGATCGTGACCTTCGCGAATTGACCTCCAGTTGGCCTTGGCTTGGTCTGATATCAGACAAAGGAGATTAGTCACAGCATCATAGCGTTCGAATTCTGCCGAAGTTAAAAGAGCTAGTATATTTATTAATATTAAATATTTGCCGAATATTACTTTTGATTAGAATAACGGTTTTTCTAGTAGAATCAAGATTAAAAATTAGACTGCGCCATCAATCTGATGGCTACTTTTTTTTTCCCCCAGCATTACATTAGTAAACTTTTTTGCTCCCTTTTATTCATGCCAGGTCAAGTTCTGCAGCCTAATAATCGCATTAGATACAGGATGTGGCTTCTGCCCAGGCGCCTGCTTACATGTGTTTCATAACACCTGAGTCTTCTTCATACTGAGATGAAATTTCATCTTCCCGCACTTTATTTCAATGAAGTGAAAAATTCGTTTCTTTTCAATAAAAAGCCATGTTTGATAATATTACTAATTTTTATTTATTAGAACATCTTCTGATGTTGCCATTCCTGCAAAGCATAACTCTATTTCCTTTACTTATAATTCACAATCTTTGCATGACTTTAGTCAGATTTTAGAACATCTGTAGAGACATTAGGTTATTTTTAGTAGCAGGAGAGATGAAAAATATGCATTGCCTTCGCCGGGGATCGAACCACGGACCTCTGAAATACCGGCTCAGCGTGCTGACCATTACACCACGAAGGCACGCTAAGAATGTGGGAGATATACCTTATACATCTTTTTATTCTCATGTTGCCATTCCGGAAAAGCATAACTCTGTTTCCTTTACTCATAATTCATAATCTTTACAATACTGCTTATTTTTTGACATCTCAATATAAAGTAATATTTAAGAAGCTATCATGACGCAATTTAGTTCCGCAAAATGTTATTTCTGTGTGTGACATGCTGCACTTCTCGCTCGCCGCTATTTTATCAAAACATGTAAATGTGCATAGTAACACTAACGCTATTAAAACCTTAAAGTTTGTTATCAAACCGAATAGAGGGGAAACATGTAAATGTGCATAGTAACACTAACGCCATCAAAATCTCGAAGTTTTTATCAAACAGAGTAGAGGGGGAAATCCGCCTTTTAGCATAAAGTTGACGTTTGAGTCTGAAGAAAATGTAACTCTAATTGTACAGTGTTCTGTCGATTATTCGAGAGTGGAATATCTGTACGTGGCGCGGAGGAGCACAAGAATGAATAGAGAAATAGTCGACGTTTGATCAGGACCAAATGGGTTCCTGAAGTAAGGGATTTTTTTAAAAAGTAAACGGCTATCAAAGAAGCAATATTATTATTAAGTAATGCACATTCTCATCCAAACGAGGCCATTTTAAATTTACTGTTATTTATCAAAAACATACCTTATCTTTTGGTTCCGAGTTGAATTTTTCTTCAATTTAAAATACGACTCTTCGAGATATAAAATATATGGTTCTTTCGTATTAAACGTCCCCCCCCCATTGGCGAATAGTCACATTTTCGTTTCCGGAGGAAGACGTTTAGCGATTGTGTTTAGGACGACATCGAACTTTTGCAGCTTTTCTTTTCCTCCAGAGAAACTCCGTTATATAAGCCTGAAGGCGGTGACCAGCTCTTGATCCAAGGTGCCTTTTATTTAGCCATTTAGCAGCTCTCATAAGCGTTCTATATTTTGTGTGTGTCTGCCCGTTTCAGGATGAACGAAATTATATTTGTGATTTACTTTCAAATGGATATACCCAGACTGTCCAAGTTCTTCTGTTTTATACCCCTTCCAACAGTCGGAAAAAATTGCCGTTCCTTCCTTAATATTCTTTTCAACTTCGTTCGTCAGTGTAGTGGCACTACGATCGAGGACCATTGCAAGAAATGCTTTGTTCGTTTTGCAACAAGTGCCCCGAAAAATTCACTCTGGAGGCAACATTCTTCCAGCATTATTTTTACGTCGCGTAAACATGCTTTCGTCGAACTCCATAATGCATTTGACGCCACCGATTTTCTCTTTTCCTGCTACCGCCATTTCAAGTATGTAGTTCTCCCGGAGATAATAGTTCCAATCCACTATCGTTTTTTCGGCCATTCCTAGTTGCTTTTTGCGGAACTTTTTTTTAATACAGCGACACTAGCCATTTTTAGGCTTTCACCACTACTAAGGCCGGACGAGGTGGTCATTTTATTATGGAGGCACCAATTAGGCGGCCACCGTTACCTCCTACGAAAGGACACACAGTTTACATCCATGCTTTTTCCTAGATTCGAAACTTGGCCCTTTGGTACCGCAGTAGGCTCCCTAGCCATTGTATCGATTGGGCGGCATTTTCGCAGAACTTGACAAATGTTAGTTCTTCATACCAGCAATATATGAAACGTAAAGCTGTTGTGAATGTGAACTTCGAACCAGTTTACTACACGCGTTCTAATATGTTTTTGGCACGTACGAACTTTACACTTCCAAAAACTGCGATCTTTGTTGATGTATATCTTCACTGAGTGCGGAAGGTTCGTATTCTCGTTTCACCGGTAGTATGCCGTAACTCGGTAAATAACGAACTGCCTTCGTTACATTTCGCAGTAAGCTCCAGAGATCCATTTAAATCAAAAATAAGGTACAAACTTTCTTTGATTTAAATTCTAAACGAATAGAAAATTATCTAATTGCATCACGTGCAAACATAGACATGCTTTAGCATAGGTTTCCATAAACCTTGATATATTTGGCGACAGAGAGATAGCTAGGGTTTGCAGGGCCCGGGGACAACTGAAGATCTTGCGCCCCTTTCTATATTCCAAGAATGGAAAACATTTCATTCTAAAATTTCGTAATATCAATTTGATGCCCCGTGGACGCTGCGCCTGAGGACAGACGTCTCCCCTTGCCCCACCCTAGCCACGCCACTGGTTGGAGATTAATCATTGGACTGCGGTTAAACACTAAAGAATCAAATATGGTTATCGTCCATGTCGCTTTGCTCACATAAAAACGCTTGGTGTAGCTAGATCGGAGATCACCGACCTAGTCGTTGGGGATTTGGTCCTCATAGTTCCAGTGACGGGGACTGACAAAGTGGACAAGGCACCAAGCGACTATCGATGTCAGTGGAGTGGTGCCCGGAGGCAAAGGTGTCCAGTGATCATTTTGTCGTTTTTTTAGCTATCGTCTTAGCATTTGTTCCTTGTCCCATGCTTTGTATAAAGCCGGGCAGGGACTGTGGGGTCTGCGTCGCCGATGAAGGGGTCTCAGGAGCTTGGACATACTCACCCCGAAAGGCAGACCTAGGACGGGGGTCCAGTTCTTGCGCACTGTCCGCACTGTAAAGCTTTAAAATTTTGGATCATGCTCAGCACTATCTCTTATTCTCCTTCACCTTCTTCCTTCATACTCTTCGTAAACATCATCTGAAAATTAAATCCGAAATCTCTGAAATAGAAAAAGTCTAAACTAGTGAAAACTAGTAGAAATAAATGTGACAACTTGAAATTAATTTGGAAATGGCGACAGTAACACGGTTATCGACGCTGACTGTCGTACTGAAAGGCCCGGGGTCAAATCCTGGAGATGACATGTATTTTTGTAAATGCATAGCGTCTCTGCGGGCGAAAGTCCTCTCGAGAGGTAGTGGTAGGGGAAGAGGGGCGGGAGACCTTCGGACCTGCCCCCCCCCGAGGTGCTTTCCATTAGAATTAGCGGGGGCAGAACTGAGCAAAGTCGTACTGTCACCTGTATGTCATCGTATGTAACCCCAAGGCTGTTGCCAATGACAGGCGCAATCTTGCACTCCTTGCCGCGGTGAATTTCATGGACTTCTCCTAATGTTACTCTTAGAGAAGTGAGATAAGTCACAACAACAACAAAAATAATACACAGATAACGGTCGCGTGCGAAGCATTACTGCCGTATTGTATTGCCAAATTTTTGCAACAAAGAGAAAGTAACGCACATGATAAACTTATATTTTATTTCAAAACATTCCGCGTGGGATGCTTCGCCGGAAAAGGGATGTACAAACAATTAACGCAATAAAACGATAGTTCTGATAATGGTGAATGATGGAATAAATAACGTTGTTTGTGCCCTATGCGAAAAACTGTCACCTTCGGAAGGATAAATTGAGGTTCTACTGTACTTTGAGAGATTCATATGAACTATCTGAATACTAATTCAGTTCTGATGAAAGTATGAGGCTGCTTTGATAGCACAACTTAGCAGAGCAGATACTATCTATTTCGTTTTTTCTTTTTAACTTCCTTGTGAGAAGTAAAAAGGCAGTATTGTAATCCTAAGAATTTTCGGGTATCCTATTTCAACGAAAATATCTATTTTGACCGTTATTGAATGCAATTTAACGACGTTTTTGAGTGACATTCTTACGTAAGAAGAGAATAACGGACTCGTTTTCCCCAAAAAAAATTATAAAACTGATTTAAAATGTATTCTTAAGAGATTTTTTGTGGCGTCTGTGCGTACGTACGTACGTATGTATGTATGTATCTCGCATATCTGAAAAACGAGTAGCTTCAGAACGTTGAAATTTTTTATATAGGACTGCTATAACATCTAGATATGCACCTCCTATTTTGGTTGCAATCGCCCGCACCAAAGTTATATAAATATATGTGTATAGATTTGTAGAATGATCAACAATTTAAAAGTGCGGCTGAGCCTAATCATTTTTATCATGGCGGACATATTTGTTTACATTTGAAACTTTGGAAACTATTGGATTTGTTGCCAATCTAGAGAAACTAAGCTTCGCAAGAACAAAGGTAACGCCTTCTTTTATTATTGCGAATTAAATCATGCTTAATCCATTCTGGAATTTATTCGAGGAAATAACTGTTTAAGATTTACTTCGTAATTTTTAGTACAGATCTTTTGAGTTTGTATGTATTTTTGCCGTGTCGCGAAGTGAGAACTGAATTAATTGAATGAGAAATACTGAATCGTCTGTGAGAAACTGTTTTTTTTTTTTTAACTTTTTTTTACAAATCGTTTTAAATTTATTACAGTATTTCAATAGAACATGTGGCAACGAATCAGATAATTCTCCAGATGATACACATAATTTTCGTGCGTTCTGATGGGTTATAAAATGAATGAGATGTAACGCTGTTAAGTGAAGCTAGCTCCAGAGTGTCGCTGTGGTAAACAAATATAGTAAATTTTAAAGAGTGCATTCATTCTATTGTGGTTTATGCGCTACCGATGAAATATATTTAATTCAATCCAAAAAGTTTAAATGAAATGTAAAATGCGTATAATTTAATATTCCGCACAAGGAAGTCATGTGATTTACACATCAGATTTTTGTAATAAAGCAGTAAGTACGAGTTAATCGCAATTGAATAGATTTCGGATATATGCTTTGTGGATGGACAATGCGTTTTCGAATGCGCATGCGTGTTAGCTTCTTCTGCGTTAAAGTTGTAAGGTTTTAGTTTAAACTAACAAAGTTTTATGTTAATTTCTCTTTCCTGTGAACTCTTATTTCAACTTCCCGTTAGAATGAGCGCGCGTTTCAGCTTTATGCTAATTTGAAGTGGAGCCAAGTTTTGTATTTAAAGGTTAGCAAGGAACTTCTCAGTGTGAGAGAGCTTTTAGTCTCAGATCGCTTCGGCTCTGTTCGACGTTCGCCTGGCTAGCTAGTAGTTAAGTTCTAAGCATTAGCACTGTTATTCTAATACTTATTGAAGTAATCTAAGTGCGTTAGTATTAGCTAAATCTTGCTACACACCATTGATAGTTTAGAATAGAGGCCAACCTCGCGTTTATAGCTCTGAGAGCAACGACTACTTAATTTTCTACTAAACTTTATTTTAAATTATTTGATTGTTCAGTTTAGACCCAAGTGCGGCCATGATTTTCTGTTATCCCTTCCGAGTTGGGAAGTGGCTGTAAATAGTGGTTTAAATAAAGGGTAATTTCAAACCCTTCTTACGTGCAGTTATTGCACCACGTACACAGAACATAGCTGCATTCGGCTCCCTGTTCGAGACCAGGACTTTGACACTGTTACGATATGTTCGCCAAAAGTATGCACAGAACACTCAGTCCTGATAAAGTTAATCAATCATAAGATGGTATACAAACATTAATTAAAAGACAGAACATTCTCGTAACTTAACAGGCCTACACGTAACATATTCCTAAACGTACATATCATAAAAACGCTCTTACTGCATCTTACATATATATTGATCGCACACCTTTAAATAGAACGATAACGAGAACTAGCTGCTGCCATTTTTCATTAGATAGCCTGTCTAATAACGATAAATAATTTACAGTCATGTTTACATGCGTGACTGGATGATGTTTACTTTCAAGCGTTACCCAGCTGTTTATATAACATTCACCTGTTTTTACAATGCGTGCAGTATAATCCAGTCTTAGTGATTCCTCACGCAAGGAGTTGTACGTTTCCTTTTTGTAATTTTATCAAGGTTAGAAACAGAACGCACCAAGTTGACCTTCGCTACACATCTGTATTATTTTCCAGTTATTCAGAGGAAATGGACAGTAATCAAAGCTAGTCATTTCTAGAAGCGAATTTTTGTAAGAGGCAATAAGAATTTAAAAAAGATAAAAAGGGAGAGAAAGAAGAGGCGACGTGAGGTGAATAAATGCCTTCTTAAAGCGGAAAAGCAGTCTAAAAACAACTCGTTAATGGTTCAAGTAACGAAATGAAGAACATCATGACCATTGATTGATTTAAAATTCTGGATACCTTCATTAAAATATATGCGTGTTTTTCCATGAGATTTGATCATTTAAATTCCGTTACCACTCTCAAACTACATTGCATACAAGGAAATTTTACAAACAAGAGGAAAAGTTATTTACTTTCGTATTTCGTGGTTATTTGAAGGTCACATTAATTGAAAGGAAATGATTCTTATGGTTTAAAGGAGAAATAACCAGATTAAAATCTTCCTCGGGATCGGATGAAATTAGAAAGAAACATATTAGAAATAAAGAGTAAAAGTTTCCTCCATACGATGACGATGTTTCAAAGGAAAGTCCGGCATCCTTGGAGTTTCAGTTTTTTTTTTTAATGTGTGTACGAATTTGCTCATTTAAATATGCGAAGTGATAAAAATATATCAAGCGAATAAAAGTATGTAAATTATAATGGTGTTTGGCAACGCAGCGTCATTTGGTGGTTTTCTAACATTTAAAAACGTTATTTTGCGAGTTCCCGGTTTCTCCATTCTTGCAACAAAAATGTAAAATAATAAACGAATGACAAATTATACGAAACCTCAAAATGCATGCGTTTTTAGTCCAAAGGGACTTTGTCCCTTAAGGACCATTGTTTTCGTTTTGCGTCTGAAACATTAAATGTCGGTTCACGTTCAAACTGTTGCCACCAAATATTTCAGCCCTGTATTATATTTAAAGAAATTAAATAATGAAGAATGTGCATAAATGTATGTATGTTTCTCGCATTGTGATAAAACGACGGTACCTAGAGCCATCGAGTTTTAAATAATGTAATCCTGCTGCGAATATGGGCATCTGGAAACCCAAATTTGAAATTCGGTATTTTTTTCTCCAAATGTGATAAAGCAACGGTACCTAGAGCCGTCGAATTTTGAATAACGTACGTTTCCACTCGAATATGCGCATCTGGAAGCCCGAATTCGGAATTTGTTTTATTATCGATTTCATATTTTCTAAAACTTTAGCGAATTTTTGATTAACAAACTCCAGGATTTCAAAGTGAGCAATGGCAACGTTGTACACAAAAAAAACATTTTTATCTCCAGCACGTGAGACTGTGTAAAGGAAATTCTAATGATATGCTCAGTTTAAAATTATTTTGCAATATTGTTTATGGTTTAAGTGCGCAGAACATGATATTTAATAAATAAAGGTAACACACAAAATGTTAAAAAAACGCCCCTTTAGACGTAATTTAAAATCTGAAACATTTGAGGTGTTTTTTTATTTTATTTTTATTTTTTTACTAGCCGCTGCGCGGCCAGCCTTCGTCTATCTTTTAAGTGTACCGGAAAAATGCCTAAAGAGAACACCAAACATTAAATTTGAAAACTGTACAGAATTTTACTCTGCAGAACAATTTTATCGAAAAAGAAGCAAACAACAACGGAAAAAAAATTCAGTTAAAAATGCATTACATATAAAAAAAACATACAATGAAATAAGCAATAGCCCTTAATACAAATATTAATTATCCTAATAAATAAATTAACCAACTTCCTGCTGCCTTCTCTAGACAAACGTCCAGTATCCAAGAGAAATATTAAATTTAAAAACTGCACAGAATTATCGCCCTCATTTTTCCGAGCTCGCTTTTCTATAGTCCATTATGTCTTAAAATGACGCGATTTCGTCAGAAAACATAAAATTGAAAAAAAAAAAAATCTAATTCGAAATTCGAAAAACTCGCTTCGAGGTGCACTGGCTCATGCAAAAAATTCATGCAAAACTTTTCAATATCTTAAAATATTACAATAAAATAAGCAATATCCCTTGATTCAAATGTTATTTATCGTAATACAGTAATTAAACAATTTACCGTTGCAAAAGAAACAACTTTTTAATTTTTTAAACTTTTCAGTCTCTTAAAAATAGTAACATAAGAAATACGAAGAAAAATTGTTGCCAAACCGAAATTTTTAAAAGAATGAATCTATTCAAAATGATGCAATTTCATCAAAAATTTATCAACAACAATAAGAAAGGAAAATTGTTGCCAAAACTACATTTTAAAATATCTGAGATGTGAGAAGTGTATTCGGAAGCTTCATATAAATAATTTTAAAAAAATACAAAATATTATTATTTTTCCAAAATTCTTTTTTTAAAAGGAGTCGAAAGGATTAAAGTTCAACGTGTCCAAAAATCAAAGGAAAATAAACAACACATTTTTAAAAATAAGTTTTTTTAAAAAAAAATTCCGCCGAAAAGGTGTTAAGCTCACCTTCCTAAATAAATTCGTATTTAATCGATTTATTGAAATACGAAATTTATTTTAAGTTCGTAAAATAGCTAAGTGTCTACGCTTCACGACGATGTAAAAATGAAATGTATAGAGTGAAATCTCGCTTTCCTGTAGCCCATTATGTCTCAAAATGACGCGATTTGGTCACAAAACATAAAATAAAAAAAATTCGAATTCGAATTTCGAAAAAATCGCTTAGAGGTGCACTGTCTCTTGTGTAGATGTACCAAATTTCGTGGCCCTGGGTCTATTAGCTTACTCGCAACACGAACGAAAGACACACACACACACACACACAGACTCTTTGTTTTATTATATGTAGAGAAGAGATGTGCTAGTTCGTTCTTTTCTATTTCGTTTTTGATTGTGTTTAACAACATATATTTCAGTTCGATGTTTGTTCACGGTTTTGTAACATTTCATGCTGCATTCATTTCCTTTTATCAATGACAAATTTAAGATCTGAAAAATGCGAGCAGAATGATTGGTATTTTCTGATTATCCGTTACCCCCGATTTCAACGTTCGGATAGAATGCCATGTTAGTGTTTTTTCGACTATACACAGGGTCCGCTTAATGTTTCTCAGAACCAATTACATGAGCCGAAATATTTAATTTGCGGTTTCGCGAAATTCTATTTGCTGGCAATATTTAATGCAAAATAAAGCTCTTTCAGTTTATTACGTATCATATGTAAATGATTCATAAGAGATTTCCAGACTCGAGTAGCTAGTATAGTGGTTAATGACCCTAACTGCCGTAACGATGGACCCGGGTTCGATTCCCGCAGAAGGCATGGTTGTAACTGTTTCGTCCCTTCATAGGAGGCAACAATGGCCACCTGTTAGACGTTTCCATAACGCAAAAAGGTCCCCACTTCCGGCCCTTGTAGTGGCGCAAAGCTAATGGCTATTAAATGAAGCGCCCGGCCGTTAAAAATAAAAAAAAAGCTGAAAGGTTTTAGATTTTAAATACGTCCAAAGACGCGTCTTTTTAACATTTTGTGTGTTAACTTTATTTATTAAATATCATGTTCTTCGCACTTAAACCATAAATTCAGTTCAACAGCAATATCGAAAAATAATTTTAAATTGAACATATCTTCAGAATTCCAGATACACAGTCTCGAAACAGATAAAACTGTTTTTTTCTGTACAGCGTTGCCATGGCTCGCTTTGAAATCTTTGAGTTTGTTCATAAAAAATTCGTTAAAGTTTTACAAAATATGAAATCGATGATAAAACAAATTCCAAATTTCAGATTTGGGCTTCCAGATGCCCATATTCGCAGTAGGATTACGTCATTCCAAATTGGATGACTCTAGATACCATCGTTGTTTTATCCCAATGCGAGAAACATATATATATTTACGCAGATTCTTCATTATTGAATTTCTTTAAATATAATACAGGACGATAATATTTAGTGGCAACAATTTGAAAAGTGAAATGGGCATTCAGAGTGAACCGATGGAAAATCGCAATACGAAAACTATAGTCCTTCAGGTCCAAAGCCCCTTTGAACTTAAAAAAGAAAGAAAGATTTCCAGCCTTTTGAAAAAAATTGGACTGATGTCGTCAGTATATGCTCTTAATAAATCTCTGTAATCGTTGTTGTATTATGACTTATCTCACTTGCAGTGACATCAGAACAGGCCCACGAAATTCATCATGTCAAGAAGAACCTGTCGTTGGAAAATCCTTAAGCACCGTACAAATGACAGTACGACTTTGCTCATTTCCCAGTTTTGAAGGAGAACACCCCGGGGGCGCGGGTCCGAGGGTTTTCTCCTACCATCAACCTCTCGAAAGGATTTTTGGCTCGCCGCATATTTAAAGGGCCACCATGCCACACAGACATTTACAAACATCCATACGTCCTCCGTGATATGAAACCGAGCTCTCTGGTATCACAGCAAGCTCCCCTAACCACTATACTGTCTGGGTGGCTCACTGTATCCGTAGAGTGATTTATTTATTTCCATTTGAAATGATGTTTTTCGGACCAAAACTCATAACTCTAAATCTGTACTGTGGTGGATGGGTTTTAAACAAAGTGTAACCACGACTTTCGGGTATCTGGGAATAGCCCAATATCCTTATAATAAATCCAATGTTTATCATAGGTCATAGGTCATCATTCTTGTAATAGGTAACGACCCAAAGGTCTCTGCCTATCTATAATCGCTTTAAAGTCCTGTTGAAGAAAAAGCATAATCCAATTGTTTTGGAACATCCGTCTGTACTTGTTGTGCTGTAATCGTTCGAAGGGATCTTTAACATGCAATAGTAGAAAGCAATATGGTGAAATAGCGTAATATGGTGATAAGCAATGGCATTAACTAGCATTGTGGTGAGGGACATCCTTCATCCTGCACGTCTTGTTGCTAGTGAAGAAGCAGATAACGTAGTGGGCGGGCATAGCGCGGCGTCGACTTACAATGTGCGCAAAGTCTCAGTCTTTGCAAAAGCAAAATAAAATACGATAATAAGAAAAACGAAGGAAAAACTATGTAAAAATATGAAGAAAACTATATACAATATGTACATTACCATAATTCATCATGGTGTATTGTTCTCGGACGCTTACAACGTTGAATAATTGTGTAATCGTACTCTCCCCTATGCTGCGGACCGCTTCGTTATCGTGCCTATCGCAATTCATAAAGAAGTTGTGATTATATTAACGGGAATAGTACTGCTGATTGTATAATTCACAGTACTGAACATTTGCCCGCTCGCGCCAACTAACTGTTCTTTTCACCTGCAGAGCGCTATATACTTTAAGAATTAATATTTATGAAGACCAGGGAATGTAATACTGTGAAAAAATTATCGAAATAATATCTTTTATGACAGTTAAATATAACGAGATGAATAAAAGTATCAAACTGAGAGTTGTAGAAAACTAAATTTGGGTACCAAACGCTAATTCAGCAACCGTTAAAGTAAATCTGTATAAAAAAAATTAATAAGTAGTCACTGGTGTAAGTAAAGAGTAAATAATTTGATGACTTTGAAAATTTGGTGATAGATTGAGGAATTGATTTGCATAAATCAGTGAAATCAATTGTATTAGAAACTAGATCAATACGTAAGTAAAACATACAAAAAATGAATACGTATTTCATTTATCAAGAAGCAAGCAACGTTAAACAAAGGCCAGACAAACGATATGAGCTAACTTGAAAAGGTGAGTATGCAGCTGTACATGGCGGATGTAAGTGTGCTTTGGTAGCTTTCCGAAATTGCAAAATGCTGACAAATTTTGTCAAAAATTCTCACCTTTAAATCCTGCATGTTTAATAATTTTTTTGTGAATTTTCTATATGTCGATATATCAGCCGATATTTAAAAGCTAATTTTAATTGATGGTCTTTTTGAATGTTCTGAATCTGCTGTATTATTATTATTATTTTTTTTTTTTTTTTTTTTTTTTTTTTTTTTTTTTTTTTT
>KK114909.1:0-13343 GCA_000611955.2 Stegodyphus mimosarum | reverse complement strand
TCCAGTATTTAGCCCTTGTCGATGCAGATGCAATAGCCAGTCGAAGACTCATATCCCAACAAGTTAAAAAAAATTCTTCTCCAGAGCTAAATTGCAAAGATATAGTTATGTTGATGGTTTGCAAAGTTATAATTGCTGCCCTCGTTGTCCTGCTACACAACTCCTTATGCACTTTCTCTAGTACGCCTCTCTGATTGTCCTGCAATACCGGCCAGCCTCTTTATAACTCATTTGCCCCCCCCCCACTGGAGTGCAAGCTCCTATATTCTTTGAAGATAGTCGACGTCGCTAAGGCTTCGGACAAGACTATAACAGGTATAGATGTTAAGGGCAGGTTTTACAACAAAGGATTAAAAATTAAGGAAGAATTAGAATTCGAATAGTGAATGGCAAGTCTTAAACCACTTATTATCCTAATTCTTTGAATAGATGTCTCATGGAAACAATGCAGCAAAATTATGGTATCATTATTGATGTTTATGCATTATGTTTAAAATTAGGTGCCTTTTTCCTTCAATATGTAAGTTTTCCTCTTCGCAGAGAAAAGATTATTTTGGAGGGAAACAAAGCTTCTGTAAAAGCAATTGTTAAAGTTTAATAAGTTAAATATATTTCCTCTTGAATAATGCGCAGCGAGATCAGTATCAAATACATTTCGTGTTATTCTATTTACATAACCTTGAGAATTTTCGCGTTAATAATTTTTAATTCAGATTATGCTTTTGTCATTTTTGTTATTTGTTTTGTTAAGAAAATGCTTTTACAGGAAAGCGAAGAATTCTTTCGTCAAATAAAAAAAGGGGGATTTGGTTTTAAAAAAAATGTTTTTTGCAAAAAAATTATCTATCCATTATTTTTGGGAATATTCTTTGCAAATCTAATTTAGCAATTTTACTATGTGTATTTTTCACACTTAGATTGAGAACAGAACCATATGCTTTGTTTTGTTTAATGTAAAAACTTTCTTGATCTAAAATTTTTAATTTTTTACCTTACCATTTAGGACAGGCATTTCAGATTTCTGTTTTGCAATCTTGGTGGCCAGATTTTATCTTCTCTTTTCCACGCCTCAAATTTTTTTGTGCCTGTGGCGAATAACCATACAGTGTTGATTAGACAGACTTTCAGGTACAGGTGCAGGTAAAAGTCGGTAAGACACCAGAATTTCACCATTGAATCGTATAGGTGCAGTGCGATCGTACTAAATATACAGACTTAACAATGAAAACAATTTTTAATAAATTTAAATTATTGTTAATGTCAACGGGGCAATGGATTTTAAAAGTAACAGTTTTTAAAATTAAGCATCAAGTACTACTTTTTCATAAAGTTAATGTTTTATCGCCTTCTACATATATGAACACCAGTACAATGCCCAATAACTCAAAGTAACAGTTTTTTAAAAGAATTTTGTTTATTGATAATGTAAAGCGTATTATTAACTTTATTTGAAGTCCAAATCAATCAGAGTTTATATTGTGAAAAAATCAAATATATTTTTAAATATAAATTTTCTTATTATATTAATAGTTGTATTTTTAAAACTTTAAACCCTGCTAAAAATGCCCCGTAGAAACCCATAAAATTTTTTACGGGGAATTGGCCTACGGGTACCCGTACAGTTCTGCAGGTACCCGTAGGCCTAATCCCCGTAAAAACCCGTACAGCTGTACGGGTACCCGTAAGCCAAATCCCCGTAAAATCCCATACAACTGTACGGGTACCAGTAGGCCAAAGCCCCATAAAAACCCATAAACAGAAACCTGTAAAACAATTGGGTACTATAAACAGAATCCTTGTAAAAACCCATAGCCAGAAACCAGAATTTTATGCGTATCCATAGGCCAAATATCCATTGAAAAATGGATATTCCATAGGTCTATTCCACATAGAAACCAGTAGACAAACACTCAGACCTATGCTGATATCCATAGGCCTAATATCTGTAAGCTTTTACAGAGATCAGTACACAAAAATCTACAGATTAATACAGGTACCCATTGGCAAAATCACTGCACAAAACAGTAAATAAAAATCCATAAACAAAACCAATAGAATTATACCATAGAGGAGTATCCATACATAGAACGGGTATCTATATACAGAATCCCTATTAAAAAACAATACACAAAAATAGAACTGTCGATCAAATTTCCATAAAAACTAATAATTATAAGCATAAACCAGCAGTATACAATTAGCAGTGATGAAATGTACAGACCTAAGTAGGGGGAGGCACATAGAGTAATTTAAAATAAAATTCAATACGAAGAAACTTAATAAAACTTAAGTAACTTAAGTTACTAGTGTTATTTATGATGACACTGCGCTTGATATTTTAAATCAGATTTTCTGACATTTTGTCTGATTTTTCATATAAATTAATTGTATTAGAAATTGCAATATAATTTATTTCATATATTTTTCTCTTTATAAGCCATTAGTTCCGGGAACTTTTAATTTATATTACATATTTCTTTCACATTATTTACTCTTAATTCTCATATATTTTTCAATCAGCCCGAAAATTATTTCTAACTTCACAAAATCGCGATTTTTAAAATTCTGAGCAATGAAAATAGTTATAATCAGCGAGTTATTGTAAAAGAATTCAATATTAATCAAAAATCAGGGAGCCTTATTAAAAAAAAAAAAAAAACTTTCCTAATAACGAGAATGAAATCTGAACTTATAGAGACATTAGGTTATTTAGAAACAGGAGACATGAAAAATAAGCAAAGCCTTCGCCGGGAATCGAACCACGGACCTCTCGGTTACGCGTCGAGCATGCAGACCACTACACCACGAAGGCATGCGAAGAAGGCGGGAGAAATACCTTATAAACTCAGAAAGAAAAAAGTGATAGAAAAATAGAACTGGCGCATAGCGACTCAAAGGAAGTCGATGAAAATATACTTATTAAATACACCGGTAACTTCAACAAATTTAAAATGTGAATTTAGAAGGTAATTTTCTCCCTCCTTTCCGCATGCCTTCGTGGTGCAACGGTAGCACACTTGGCGCGTATTCGAGAGATCCAGGTTCGAATCCCGGCGAGGACATTGCACATTTTTCATGATTCTTGCTTCAAAAATCCTAACTACTCTACAAGTTAACTTCTACAGGGTTGGAAGAACGAATTTGGGAACGAACGTTATTTAAAAGCGGATCGAAGAAAAAAGACTAACAGAAAAAAGGCTGAAATTAGTCTGCTTTAGCTATAATTGATTTACTTAGGAAGAAAAACAAAGAATCATATGTTACATAATACAAGGAAGCTAGCAAAACTTTCACTGATATTTTATTGGATCTGAATGATAAATATTTAGTTCCGTTTAGTTGTTTTTCTTTTTAGCTTTAATTAAAATCTTGCAACGGGTATATTTACTAATACCTTCTTTTTTGACGCACTAGAGGGCGCTACATTTTTAGCCAGCTAGCGCCACTCCCATGATCTTCTGGGAGCGCGGTATTAATGATGTAGTGGTAGCGATCAGTCATGTTTTGTTTAGTGTAATTTTGTTTATTTAGTTATATCCGTGTGTTATTATGTTTTGTGAATGTGGAGCTTAAAATCTAATTAAATATATCTGCTCTTAAGAATGGTTATTTTCATTTGCTGCAATGTTTATCAAGAGTCTCGTCACAACACAACGGGTATAATCTGACTTTTTAATATGCCTATGCATTTTCTTGGAAAAAAAATTCAGAGAAGTAATACTTATTATGTATGTTTTGGTGAGCAATCGGTTTTCTTAAATTAAAAAAGTGAAAATCATAATGTGAGAGCATGTGATCGGGAATTGTATTTAAGATAGAACGTAGTCAAGATTGTTAACCATAGGTTTCCATATTTTAACATATCAGTTCAGTTCAGTTCAGTTGGCATGAGTATGGCAGCCTATAGTCAAAACTTTGACTTTCACTGCCTATCTTGGGCTTGGTAAGATAAATTATAAAGGAGTAACCTCCCCGCCAAACGGCGAAGCTAGGATCAGTACTAAAGTACAGCATTTGTAAATAAAGATAAAAGATGAGCCTCCAAAATCAACAAGCATCTAGTGCCGCCGAGCTGATGGCAAAAAATAGTACCACAGCAGTGAAAGATTGCAAAATGAAAATATTATGTGTGAAAATATAATGTGAGAAAGAGAAAAATTTAAGGTATAATTTGGATTTTAAGGAAAAATGTGGAATACAAGAAAAAATTTGAAAATAGTTAAAGAAATAAATGAGAGTAATAGTACAGTTAAGTACAAAATTGGAAAAATCAGCTATAAATGACGAAATTCAGGCAGTAAAATGTACATAGTTCAAGCTCCAAGTAAACAAAGTTCAGCTTAACATTGGTGAATAGTTCATGTATCATTATACACTGTTATGTTTCAAATAAATGATGAAAATTATTATGAATACTTTGTAAATTATCGATTTCACAGTAGTGAAGTGATGATCATAAAGTAAACATGATAAATATTGTTCATTGAGTTTTGTCATATCCAAAGTCCTATCTGTGGGATCTCACAAAATCTCTATGATAAGAACACTGTTACATTAAACACATAGTCACATTTGAGCTTTGCAAAAAGTTCTTGTTTAGAAAAACAAAGCCAAAGTCCCAAAGTGAAGTCAGATTATATACAAATATGTACACTATATACAGTCACCACTTCACATTGTGAAAAATGCTTCTTGGACGCTTTGCAGCAATTTCCAAAGTTGTATCATAATTGCTGAGATCCCTAATATGCTTGTATTTTGATTTTTCAATTTTTTGATAAAAATTATGGCTGGTACTAATAATCTTGTCTGAGATAGGTCGAATCTTGAGTTCACGATGAATTTGTATATTTCTAATGTACCATGGTGCTTGAATAACATCTCTGAGAATGTTATTTTGAAATATCTGGAGTTTCTTTCTATAAGTTTTATAAACTGCGGCCCAAATTGGGATGGCATAAAGTAAAATTGGCCGAATGAGGGTAACATAAATTTGTTTCTTAACTTTGATACTCAGGTTAGATTTTTTATTAATTAACGGCTGAAGTGCACTTTTGGCGGCAGTAGCTTTACGTAAAGCATGTTCACTTTGTTCTTTGAAGAGAAGTTGAGCATCAAAATAGACTCCAAGATATTTAGTACTAGTAACCTCCGGGATTGGTGTATTATTGATCTGAATGTTAACGTTGACAGGCATGTTCCTTCTGTGTCTTCTGAAAAGGAGAATCTGACTTTTGCTTGGATTTATATTTAATTTCCATTTTTGAAGATAATGAGATATATGACCAATTGCAATTTTGAGCTTATCTACTGCAAGTTGTGGTTTGATGGATTTAGTAAAAATAGCGGTATCATCCGCATACTTAACAATTTTTGTATTAAGTGGCAAAGGCATATCATTAATATATATATTAAAAAGACAAGGCCCTAAAACACTTCCTTGTGGAACTCCATTTCTAATATATTTCTTGGTGGAATAGGTATTATTGATTTTAACTTGAAAAGTGCGATTTTTGAGGTAGCTTTTTAAGAGCTTTATGAAATTAATTGGCACCCGAACAAGGTGTAACTTGAAGAGTAAGCCTTCATGCCACACCTTGTCAAATGCCTTCTCTAAATCCAGGAAGCAGCTTGCAATAGTATTCTTTTTAGCAAAGGAGTCAGCAATAAATTCAGTGACATTTAGTAATTGATGAGTAGTACTGTGTCCAGCTCTGAACCCATATTGCTCATTGCTGATGATGTTGTTATCTTCAAGATGTTTGGTGAGTCTTTTCTGAAGAATTCGTTCAAAAATCTTGCCCATCCCTGGAAGTAAGCTGATCGGACGATAAGAATTGGGATCTTTAGGATTTTTGCCAGGCTTAAGAAAAGTAATAATATTAGCATTTTTCCATTGCTGTGGATAATAATTCAGCCGGATACATGCATTAATAATATTTGTAAGAAGCACAATATAATTTTTAGGTAGGATCTTTAGGATTTTATTTGAAATTCCATCAAAGCCTGGCGCTTTTCTATTTTTTAAATTTTTGATAATTTCATAGATTTCAGAAGGAGAGGTAGGAGTCACGTGATCAGTTCCAACACGATCGGTGAGATGCAGGTTGAAATTGTTCACATCTTCATCAATTTCGGAATTACTATTGTAGTTATTAGAGAAAATTTTTTCAAGGTGCTCAGCTAAAGCTTCCGCAATTTCTTTCTCAGAGTAAACTAATCCATTATTAGTATTAATGAGGCCGATGTCATAACTGGAATTCTTCCTAAGCGCTTTCGCAATTTTCCAAACAGTACCGGGGTTATAGTCCATATTTTCTAAAAGATTTTACCAAGTATTGGATCTGTATTCAGCAATTGCAGCTTTGACTTCTCTAATTTTTCTGTTAAGTTGATTTTTAATGGCTGGATCACAGGTGCGTCGCCACTGTTTTGCAACTCGATTTTGTCTTTAATTTTTTGTAAAATTTCTTCTGGTAATTTTGGCTTTTTATATTCTTCATAGGAAGTAGCTTTATCCAAAGCCTGATTGATTTTGTGGTTAATTTTAGTAATTTGTTCTTCAATATTTGAGATATTGGCAAGAACCGGATGAGCAGGTAGTTTTTCAAGATAGTAGTTAAATTTTGTCCAGTCCGTAATATGTTTTAACGGAAGAGTTTTTTCAAAGCTATGGTATGTAAATTTAACAGGAAGATGGTCAGAATTTAATTGATTATGTACACTTAAGTAGGGAATTTGTTGAACATTTTTTGTGATAGTTATATCAAGCACATCAGCAGAACTATGATAGTCATATCTGGTAGGATCATTAGGGGCGAAAATTTTTATATCATTAAGTAGAGAGTAATTATAAAGGAAGTTATCATTTTGATTATTACGTCTAGAATTCCAGCTTATGTGTTTTGCATTCAGATCACCCGCTATAATAGAGGGAATAGTAATGCTGTTAAAAATATCTAAATCAGAAGAATTGAGCATGATCCGAGGGGATTATAAACAGAGATGAACAAAACAGGTTCACTAGTGCGTGAGTGTACAATAACTGCAGTGAATTCAATTCTAGTATTACCTGTGAGGATATAGCTGGTGGAATGTAGATAATTTTTGACCATTATAAGAGTTCCGCCGGCTCTATTGTAGTGACGATCTGTCCTGTAGATTTTAAAACCTTAGATTTTAAATTTATCACTCGCCCGAAGGTGAGTTTCATTTATCAGAAAGATATCTATGTTATGATGAGTTGCATAATTAAGGATCTCAGTGCTTTTGTTTTTAACTCCATTGGCGTTAAAATACGCAATATTAATACTGCTTGCAGCAGTGATATGGCAATTTACAACATTATTATAAGGTCTAAAACTCATAATTAAGGTTGCAAATTATGTCGAAAGCTTCACAGCCTATCTGAATCTTGTCCAGAATTGATTTTGCTGAGAGAAATCTTTGTAAAAGCGATTTCCCTATAGTAATCAAGTTTTTGATCCACATAATGAAGCTGTGGGTGGAGTTAGTGTTGGGAGGATTGCTTTCAGCTTTTGGAGCTTCCTGATTGGCTGAGGTTGATCCTGATATATTACTATTGGTTTCACTTCTAGATCTTGGTGCGCTAGGCAACGGAGGGAAATTTCTAAGTCATTTGGAATATTATACGTATTGGAATTTTGACTTGTTCTTTCTCTTCGCGCTTGTCGTTGAGCGATCTTTTCCTTGATATTATTTGGGTGTTTATCGCAGCCCCGTTAAGAACTTATATGCGGGCCACCGCAGAGGGCACACTTTCCTGGTATATTCGGGTCTTTTTTACAAGTATAGGTTGCATGATTTTTCTCTACATTTTAAGCAGCGTGTCTTGTGCTTGCAATGTGCTTTACTATGCCCGTACCTTTGGCAGTTATGACACTGCGTCGGGCCGGGCGTAGTCTTGAAGGTAACAATTTTTACTCCTAGATCAAGGATATGTGTAATCGAGTATATTTTCTTGCCATTGATACTTCTTTCTACTTCAGCAAGAAAAGTTGGCATTTTAACAATTTCTCCATCGATCTTCTTAGTGAATTGCTTAACAGCAATAATTGGAATACCTTTTTCTTTTAACTCCTCAACTATATCTTCGGGTTTGGTGTGAGCTGGGAGCTTTTTGATAACAGTGCGTATAGGTTTTTCCATCGGTAAAGGAAAGGTATGATAAGGAATGGTCTGTTCATCTAAATACCTAGTTGCAGATCTATAATCATCGGTACTTTTCACTTTGATATGAATGTCCGTGCCTTTGAGATTACATTCTATGTTAGAAGTAACTTTCTTAATTTCATCACGTAATTTCTTCCAATCAGAGACATCAGAGATGATAATGGGCGGGATTCTGTTCGCCGTCTTTTTAGGCTTAACGAAATCTCCTTCAGAATTTTGACTATCTTGAGAATTTTGAGAACTGATGATCTGAATATCCATATCATCATCATTATTTAAAGCAGCAAACTTGTTTTTAATTGACGTGGTCGATGTGTCACTGGAATCACTTAAATTGCGTTTATGTTTACGCGGTTTGATCCAATTTCCTTTTTGGCTATCATTGGGAATTTGCTTATCCTCAGCATTGTTTTGCTGACTTATGGAGATAGGTTGGGTACCTTTTGAAGATTGATTTTCAGTTGGTAATTTGGCATGAGTTTTATCGGGAGTAATATTAAGACCTGTCATAATTTCATCAGTTAAGTTATCAACATTTTTGAAACCAGCACAGGTTTTTTCTAACGTATTAACCGCTTCATTAATATCGTTTAAGATATCCTGAGAGACTTGTACATTACCATTTAGAATAGCATTCCTTTGAATGGTTAAGTTAAGTAGCATAATATATTTAAGTTCAGGGGTGCCATTATTAATTATATCCTGAATTTCAGTTTTGTGTCTAACAAAATCTAGATCCATAATTAAGCCTAAACTAACCGAGAACCCTACGATCTCGAAGCAAGGCAATATCCAACATATTATCAAACAAAAATCTTAACTCTGAAAAGAGCAAAGATGAAAGAACTTACCCAGTTATTTTTTATATATATGATTTTTCAAGAATTCTTCTCTTAGCCAATGGCATGGATTCTAGCCTACCACGTGATGAGACCATCCAATGGACTTAACTTTTCATGTATGTACTGTAAATATATTATTAAACCAAGATATAATACTCAGTACTTTGAAAATTATGTTTTTATTTTTCACCACTTGATATTTTCTTCTACCTGCATATTATACGTAACTCATATATCACACCACCCCACGCCGAAAAATTTCACCTCAGTAGCAAAGCGCCACCTTCCTTTAACAACTCACATTCTATCAATGTGACACCTTCTTAGATTAATTTTACCTCCAGGATGCCTTACGGAAAGACAACTGGCAAAAAGCCTGCAAATCCATGCAGGCTATGACCACTATAAATAGAGGTAAGTGGAATGGAATGGAGATTGCTAACCATTCAAATTCAGTAATTGCCTGCATTGTGATTAATACTAAAGATCTACTAAGGCTATATATTGTAAAAAGGGCTGTGAAATGAAAACAATATATCAGTGTTTTTAAAATGCAACTTTTAACTGCATACGATTGAAAATTTGTACTCATCTCTACAGTGATAATTGAATCAAATGTAAATAACCAGCAAAGGGGAGCTCACAGAAACCCACACTTGTACCGAAACATGGATATTAGTAAGTAATTGCAAGTGCGAGATATCATCGATCACTGAACGTAGTGGAAATACTCACAAAGGTAAAATGTTTCCATAATTAAGTATCAAATTATAATCAATATACTAAAATTTGTGCGTGAAATATAGTGAATATTATGGAGTCAGTATATTGAAATATGCGCGGTGCAATTTTCAAAAGATTTCCTCTAATATAATTTGCCACTTCTCTAATTATAAAGGAAGGAAATTTTAATGAATAAATCTTAATTCATAACAAGTGAATTAATAATTAGCCATATTAGTTCCGAACGGGATATTAGTCTCGAAACGACATTTTAAGTCGAAACATTTTAATGCGTCGTATCACTTTTCAAATTGCTGCCATCAAATATTATCGCCCTGTATCATATTTAAAGAAATTAAATAAGGAAGGATCTGCATATGTGTATGTATGTTTCTCGTACTGTGAAAAAACAACGGTATCTAGAGCCTTTAAATTTTGAATACTGTAGTCCTCTAACGGAACATGAGCATCTGGAAGTCCGAATATTGAATTTCGAATATGTTTTAATATCTGTTTTACATTTCGTAAAACTTTAACGAAATTTTGATTAACAAACTCCACGACTTCAAAGTAAGCAGTGGCAATGCTGTACGGAATAAAATAGCTTTATTTCCAGCCCGGAAAACTCTCTATCGGAAATTCTAAAGATATGCTGTTTTAAATATTTTGTGATTTTGCCTTTTAATCGAATTGTATGGGGCGTAAGCTCCAAAAAACGTGATATTTAATAAAGAAAGTAAACATTCAAAACGTTAATAATAAAAAGGCAAAAAAAAGGAGTTTTGTAAAGCCATATTAGTAAGAAAACTCAACATTGATATGATAAACTGAGAAAAGAATAGGGGGGAGACAGAAAAATATATGCCAACACTTAACTTTACATCCGGGATTCTAAACGTAAACTGCTATGCTGCTTTTACTTTTTTTGTAATTTTGCTGTTGAAATGTACATGGCGTAAGTGCGAAGAAAATGATGCTTAATAATAAAGCTGAAAAGACAAAAAAAGGGGGTCAATAGGAGTGAGGGTAACAGCGGACCTGTAGACTGCGAGCTCAGCTAGAGCATTAATTAAAAACGTTAACAAGCTCTTTTGGCGACTCTTAAAATCTGAAACCTTTGAGATATTTCTACATTTTTTTAATTAGTAATTTTATTAGAAGTTAAGAATTTATAGTGCGTGCGTGCGTGCGTGCGTGCGTGTGTATGTGTGTGTGTGTGCAGAGCTATTTAAAAGAAATATTAAAGTTTGCTCTGTAGAGACATTAGGAGTTAGCAAGCAGGAGACATTGAAAAATGTGCAATGCCCTCGCTGGGACTCAACCTCGGATCTCTCGAATAAGCACCGAGTGTGCTGACCATTACACCACGAAGGCATGCTAAGAAAGCAGGAGAAATATCTTATAGGTTTGAATTTGTTGCCTATTAAGTACATCTTCAAGGAGGTTATACGAATTTAAACACCCATCTCATTCATACAAAACACAATTAATTTAATCTATTCTATCATATTTATTTGATAGTCTTTAAGGGTAAAAGGATACAGAAATAGCTCAATTCCGTTTTCAATAAAGTTTCAATTTCGTCGGATTTCATTTTCGACAGAGAAATTAACCCAACTTCATCGATAGCTGGCATTTAATAATACATAAATTTATAATGGAATGTTAAATTTGTCATGCTAGAGGATGCTATTTTGAAACATTAATATATGGACATAATTGCTGTTTTAATTTGCTGCATTAAAGCAGAATGTTATTATTTAATTGTTGCCACTTTTAACTATTTATTCCACTTAGAATTTGAAACCGCATACCGAAATAAGGTTCTCCGTATCCTCGAGTCTGAAATTTGATGTCCCACCGACCCGCTTAAGACATTCAACTAGAAAAATAAAATGCAAAAAATAGCTGGCTAATATTTTAATGTCTATCTGTTTACATTTCTCTACTTTAAAATAATTCCAGCTGTATCTCTTTACATCTGTCATTGAAATAACATGAAAAATTTTTGCATTGAAAGTACAATGACTGAAAATCTCTCGTTGATAGTGCAATGACTTTTCCCTTTAAAAATGAGGAAATCTTTCTTTTAGGAATGGTATTAAAATTGTTTTCCTGTAGGAGATGTTGATAAAAATCTTACTCACAGCAACAAAACAATTTAATAGCATTGTCTTAAATGCTCTTCAGCTTTTTAGAAATAAATTAAACATTTTGTGGCAGAATAGAAAAAGCATTAGTAGCTTTCTTATTATTTCATTTGTATTTGATAGCTGAACAGGATATCCGTATGAGTATTTTTCTGATTTTTTGATGTAATATGAATATAAATTGATTTTCTTCAGAAAGGACCTCTCAAAGGCGGTTTCAAACAAGAAATATCAGAGTACCTAATTCATTCTTTTCTCCAGAAGTTTTCCAGAATTTGGATTATGCCTATATATATGCGTACGTGATATTTCGGTGTAGATGACTTGAGCATAGGTACCAGGGACACAATATTGATTCATATATTATTAGTACAGGTGCACCCTCACAATTCTGAAAACTTACATTCCCTGACAACGAAGGCCAAGCAGAACTGCAAACCAACATATGCAGCAGCGAGTGGAGTAGAGATAAAAGGCTTACGCAACAGCAGCAGTGGTATTTATAGACAACATTTCTTTTAATCTGATTGGCTGAGAGTTCACCGTATTGCAACATGATTACATGAATTGAATATCAGATGACGCACTTTAGCTTCATATATTACTATTTTTAAGATAGGAAGGGGACATAGCCAAATTAAAGTTAGCAATTTTCAGTTTCATGTTATTTTTAATCTTACATATATACCTATAAGTAAAACATAAAATCTGAAACAAAATTATTCAACTTAATTGGAATCAGTTTGCATGGATCTTCGTATTCATAAATTTTAATTAAACGCATCCTCGCTTCAAACGTACGCATTGCTGTGGCACTCTGCCGCATGTTACGTCACTTTTTGTCTGCAGTCTCTCTGCGCTGCGACACATTTAACTCAATCGCTACTCAAGATTAACACAATGAATTTCCGACTGCAAAACACAACCGAAGTTAGTGCGCATTCCTTTTGTCACATGCTGTTGCCTGAGTAAACCACGGCTCTCGCTTCAACTTCTTTCTTCATAGTCTAAAATATATACTACGCATATCGAAATTGTGGGACACTTTTAGCACTCTTAGTGTTGTAACCAGAAATGTACAGGGTGTTTATAAAGTCTCGGACCCATTTTGATGTTTAATAACTCATAAAATAATGACGATATTAACAAACTTATGCCATTTATTGATGGAATAACTTACATATTTTCCTTTTCAGGTTTCAATATCTTGACTTTTGTAAATATCGTCTGCGCGTGTGGTTCATTTCGGATAATTTCATTTTCCAGTCTAAATATCTGTACTTTTCTAAATATCGTCTGCTTATTAATTGCATTTTTATCTCTTTTGTTTTTGGCAACTAAAACCCCCATGAATAACGTGAGGCACAAAGGAATTCCCCAAAGGCTAATGTGTGGTGTGGACTAATGCACGACCGAGTCATTGGGTCTTTCTTTT
>KK114908.1:25247-41767 GCA_000611955.2 Stegodyphus mimosarum | reverse complement strand
TATTATAATTTGAGAAAAAATTCAAATCACAATATATATCCTGCGACCTCCTCTAATAACTGATTTTTCTATTACTACTAAAACTATATTTGTCAAATATATCCAGATCCAATCTAAAACATCTTCCTTTGAAATATGTTTATCTGGAAATTCGATACCATTTTTACGTCATTGATGATGAATAACAATGAATGAAAACAACGCGTCAGTTGACAAGTCTTGTTTCTTGAACTGTTTTCTTACTTATCAGTTATGTCCCCCCTAAAAAGGTTATACATGTAACTGTTCATGTGAGTATTGGGAGCTTATAAAATAAGATCGTTTGGTTTTTATTTGATGGCTCATCACTCCGCTCCAACCGGAAGTGTAAGGTATTATTAGAATAAGTGTAATTAAATAAAAGTGAAGAATATACAGTCCAATTGCTCTTGTGTTTAATTTTGTGTACCAGCCGCGTGAAACTGTGTTACGTAAGCAACAGTAACCTTTATCAAAAAGTTTTGAATTCGACTCCAGTGTGCCAGCAAATGGCCTAACTGGATTGCACTTGCAGTTGTGATGATTTGCAGTTTTAATAAGATAGTGTGGCAAAAGATTTCGCCATTTCTTGGCGCGATACCATGTCAAATATTATACATCAGCGGTTCGCAACCTTTTGACTAACGTGTACCATCTAAACAAAAATTGAAAAACTTCACTACGACCACTTTGCTTTACAATGATTATTTTTTAATTTATCAATAGAAATATTAAAAAACAAATATATTTTACCATTTGACAACGTATTGGCTATTTGTATTAAATATGGACATATAAAAATATTAGATTAAAATAGGTTACCTTTTATTATCAAAATTTAAGTTATAGTACTTTAATAAAAAAATAATATGGAATTTGGGCCGGTTTAAGAGAGATCAATTTCTTTATGTCTGGTCTCATTTCACTTAATTTTTAACCGTAAATTAGGATCCACTTTTAATTTTGTTCTGTATTTATTTTTCAAATATAACGTGGAAGAAGATTCTTATTAGCACAAATAGGTTGTGCGAAAAGGCAATAAAAATTTAATAGATTTATTTCAATTGCTTTTAAGTTCTTTCTTCCATTCAGCCAAAAGTTGACAAGTGCGTTATTTTTTAAATTTTCATTTATAGTTCGACCACAGAAAATTTCTATCAGTTGTTCTTTTCCTTTGCGAGATACAATTTCAGGACAAAATGAATTTGGACAATATACGTTTAATGGATGAGACTCTACATTTGTCCCAAATTAAACAGGTTTTAATTTTATCATCATCAGTGATGTCACGGAAATAGGCAACAGCCCCATAAGCCTTACAGTTGGCATCTGAAAAGATATGAACTTGTATTCTATCGGAAAATTCATAACCTTGAGGGAAATATTTTCGAGGTATTTAAAAATTATTAAAATGCTCAAATTCCGAGATTCAGCCTTCAAATTCTTCTTTCAAATCATTAGGCAAAATAGTATCCCACTTCAAACCCCGTTGCCATGTTTCTTGTAATAGATGTTTCATTCGAACAAAAAAAGGGGCAAAAAATGCTATGGAGTCAAATATTTTCAGCATAACCTTGAGAGCAACGCGCTTAGTTGGATTAAATTTCCAACTATCAGGAAGGGATTGCATCTCAAACTGCAAAGTATCATTCGGTATTCAAAAGTAATCCTAATTCTTTATCCTATTTTTCGAATTTATTTTACCATTTTCCTTTTCCTCTAAGTTATCATGTATGATACAAAGATTTTGAAGTTGTTCTTCCATAATCGTAAGCCTAGGATCAGCTTTCGGTAAATTAGAATTTTTTAAACTCTCAATTTCTGTTTGCAAGTGGTTAATTTGCATAGATAGGCGATTGTAATCGATATGACCTCCATTACTCTCACGTATCGGCTCAATTAAACTACGTACATTTTTATCCTATAAACTGCTCATTTCTTGCTGCTTAACCTAAGCCATTGGCCCGGTAATGCATGCTCAGAAATAAACAAGTCAAAAAGAACTTACCAGACGCTTCAGACACTGATGAGGCAGGTAATCCACTGAGAAAACACGAGTGCTGTACACTAAGTGCTAATATAACTCACCAGAATTCTCAAAAATTCTCCCGATTTTAAGAGTATGAATGCAAAGAACAAGAAATTACAGATAGGACAACCGACCCGGCCCCTCGATATTCCTTTGCCATGGAAGACGCATCGAATACCATCCTAATATTTGTAGTAAATTTATCTTCACTCAAAACTGGTGGATGAGGCATAAAATAACTATTTTCAATTATTTTATCAGGACATTTTTCAACAATTCCATAATTTTCTTGTTCCAAAACTTTATAACTTTTACATAATTCATCATCTTTGTCCAATTTACGATTTAATTCTTCAGAACGCCTTCTAGTTATTCTACCAATTGTTCCCCACCTTAAATTTTTCATCCTTCCATATTAAACTTGTTTCGTATCTACTATTTACAAATTTAGGTTTATCTTCATATCTCTTCATTATTTCGCTTTCTAATTCTGACGTATTACTATCCTGTGATTGTCCGATCCCAAGAGCCTCTAATTCCCACATAAATTTGAAGTCTTCTTGCTCAGAGTTAACTATCGAAAGATTCAAAATTGAAGCTCTATTTATTCAATTTTTTTCGTTTTCAAAATAGCCATATAAGCGAGTAACCAAACAACGAGTCACACAAAAAGAGAGAATTCGTTAGTTTCATTACCTCTCTGTCATAACAAATTTGATAAAAGTAATCTGCTTCTATCAACAAATTAATATTTAATTTGCTAGCTTCTTCAGCAGACACATCGAATGGCGACAATCTACTCTTGATATTCTTGTTTAGTCTGGGGCAATAAATTACTGCATTCGAAATGATGTTGGTGACTAATGCTTCGATAAAAATGAAGCGAGATTTATCTTTTTTGTGGGATAGTTTTAATGAAACGACGTCAAATGTTTTGATTTGGGGTAAAAAAGTTCCGAAGGGAAATATTTGAGTAGATTTTCTTGGCGAATAATTGGACGATTCAATTTTGATACCAGCTGCTTTGCGACAAACGATCTTTGACTACCAACATCAAATAAACAAACACAAGGCAGATTCTGAATGAGTTTCGGACTCCTCTAAAACGCATGCCGTTTGCAAAATGACTTCTTTAGTACTTTCGGTTTTATTTACTTTACAATGTGATACTGAGGTAGCAGTAGAATCAGGATTGTTTTTTCTGACTGGTACAGGAGCTTTTGGGGCTTTATTCAGACATAAGGAAAAATGATGAAAATTGGAATTACACATTTTACACGGAATTCAATTAAATTTAGCGCATTTCGAAGATATATATTTTTCAAAGCAGAGAAAGCATCGACCCTTACGCAGTTTTTCACGCTTTTCAGGAATGGAGAATTCTTGCAATTCTTAGAATCGTGTAGGTCAGTGGAACAAAAAACGCAAGCATTTTTAACATTTGTTGTTAATGCTGACACTGTAGATGTCTCACGCTTACTGTTTATCTACGCACCAAAAAATCCCTAATCGAATAGATGAATGGCGATATCTACGAATTTAACCACGCATCTAACGACGTGTTTAAATGTCACATCTGAATTTCTGCAAGCGGTGGTTTAGTTATTATTCTATGATCAAAATACTCAATCTAGTTTTTAAAAGGATTTATTAAAATACTAAACAAATTAATCTAGTCTAGAATCGAATCTAATGCTACATGTCATGAGCTGCGTCATTGCGAATCGAAAGTCAAGTTCTCACTGTTGCCATTCTGAGGCAGAAAAAAGTTTGTTTCTACTCAAGAGGGAACATTGGCAGGGGAAAGTTTCAGATCAAACCGGAACATCCCGGCTCCCGTTGGACGATTGTCCAACATCATCTGGAAATGGGAGTGAACTGATATTGGAGACGGCTCGACGAAAGATTCCATCTGAAGTTCTGACGTCTACGACTCGTACTAGTCCATCTGGACCAGGAAAGGTCTCCTCAATGAGAGCTAGTGTCCACTTCATGGGTATCTTGTTCTTATCCTTTAACAAGACTAGTTGTCCTGCCTTCAGATTGGATTTAACTTGATTCCATTTTGAACGGTTCTGCAAATGATTAAGATATTTCACGCTCCAACGGTTCCAGAAATTAGCTCTAAGTTTTTTAATTAAGGTCCATCTAGAAGACAAGGCCAAAGAATCTGCAGAATCATCCGGTTCTGGTATTGACAAAAGTGGAGCTCCTGTTTGGAAATGACCTGGTGTCAAAGGCTGAAGATCGGTTGGATCAGCCGAAATAGGTGACAGAAGTCGAGAGTTCGAGCAGGCTTCTATTTGTGTAATTAAGGTATACAGCTCTTCAAAGTTTAAAATTGTCGTTTTTGCGACTTTTGTCAAAATTCTCTTCATTGATTTTATATTACCCTCCCATAATCTGCCAAAATGCGGGGAAGAAGGAGGAATAAATCTCCATGTTATACCCTCTTCGGAACTAAAGCTCGTTGAATGGGATCCGGCCTGCAAATCCGAAGGAGTTTATCGAGAACATTCTTCGTTCCCTTAAAGTTCGTAGCATTATCACTCCAAACAATGGATGGCCTGGATCGTCTGGCAATAAATCTTCTAAGACACGCTAGAAATACTTCAGTAGACAAATCCGATACCACTTCCAGATGAATAGCCTTTGTACTAAAGCAAATAAATATCGCGATGTATGATTTTACAGTAACCCTAGATCTTTTCAAATTAGGCTTGGTGATAACTGGACCAGCAAAGTCCAGTCCTATTTTCTGGAATGGTCTAGTTATTACAACTCTATGTCTGGGTAAGTCTCCCATCATCTGGTTTATGGTTTGATTTCTTGTCCGAAAGCACGTCATATATTTATTTATAACGCGTCTAACTCTATCTTGTCCGGAAGGTATCCAGTATAATTGTCTAATCAGAGAAAGTGTTGTTTGAACGCCCGAATGCAGAGATTTTTTGTGATAATAATCTATGAGTAATTCGGTGAAACGGTGTCCTTTGGGTAAAAGAAGTTGATGTTTCTGGTCTTCTGAAAGATTGGAGAGACTCAATCTCCCACCAACTCGCAAAAGTTCATCTTCATCAAGAAATACATTTAAGGATAAAACCTTACTATTACTTGGAACTGATCGTTCGACTGCAGGCACTTAATCACAGGTTGAAATTTAGAACGTTGTACATATTTGACTAGCACCTTTGTTGCATTCTGTCATTTGGAAGCACTCAAAAAACTTTCCTTTCTTAACGGTGGATTGGTTCTACACGTGTTTGCAAACCTTAAACACCATGCATTAGTTCTAATTAATTTGCTGAACGATGAATACCTTTTAATGAATTCGTTCTGAAAGGAATTTTCATCTGTGACAGTTGAGTTCACCACAGGTCCCTTTCGAAGTTCAAGCTCTTCATTATCTTCGAAATCTCTAACTGATTCTGCAAGTTTAGGCCACGAATCGATACTCTGTAGTAGCCACTTAGGTCCATGCCACCACATGTCACTATTTCGTAGTTCAAATAATGTTATTCCTTTCGTGGAATTTGTCTTCGTTGCTCTGGTCAGCATCTCGGATGGATTTCCATCACCAGAGCAATAATTCCACGACTCGGGGGATGTTTTCTCTCGCATTTCCATTACTCGATGTTGGATGAATGGCTTCCACTTATTTAAATCGCCCTTTATCCAATGTAACGTCACAGAAGAGTCTGACCAAAAATATACATTCATCTGGAGTCTTTTCTCTAACTGTTCTTTCACATTTGAGGCTAATCTTGCTCCGATGAGCGCCCCCATCAGCTCTAGTCTGGGAAGGGACAGCTTCTCCAGTGGAGCTACTCTGGTTTTTAGAAATGACAAAACTACTTCCTATTTCACCGTCTTTCGTGACGTACCGCAGGTATATTACAGCTCCATATGCCTTCTGAATTGCGTCGGTAAAGCAATGCATTTGAATATCTTTCAATTCCGACTTGTTAGTCTTTCAGAAATAATGTCGCCGAATGTTTATAGTCTGAATCGCTGACAGTTCATTAGTCCATTTCTTCATTCTGTTTTCAAAGTCCAATGGCAACGGATCATCGCAATCTGCTCCAAGTTGCCAAATTTCCTGCATTATTATTTTTGCCCTAATAGTGAATGGACTTAAAATCCAATGGGATCGTAAAGCTTTCCAATGGTTTTAAGAACTTCTCTTTTTGTCATTAGCTTTGTTTTCTCTTGAGCATGATTAGTTAGATTTTGTGATTCTATCTTCAGAAGGTCTTCCTTGTAATTCCATTTTTATCCCAATACCTTCTGTTCCAGAACTTTCTGAATTTCACCATTTTCGTATTCGTCAAAAACTACCTGCAGATTCGCACAATTTGTTTTCCATTTTCGCATGCTGAAACCAGCAGTTTCCAATATATATCTAATATCTTCATATATGAGTTTAGCTTCGTTTTCGTCTTCATCCCCACCTATTAAATCGTCTACGTATAAACATTCGTTCAATAGTTTAACTGCTTTCTGATCTGTTTCTTTAGAGGTAGCTATGTGGTGTTTGATAGTAGCGGGAAGCAAAAATGGACTGGATGTAGCACCAAACAAAACGCGACTCATCCTAAGTATTTTCGTGTTAAGTTTTCCATCCTCATATGTGAGGTTATTTGCCCACAAAAATCTTACAGCATCCCTATCTTCAGGTGCCAGAGAAATCTGAAGAAAGGCTTGTGCAATGTCGGCAGTAAACGCTACGCTATGTGTGCGAAATTGTATCAATATTTTAACAATGGTGGATTTAAATTAGTACCTGAATAGAGACAATCGTTTAAAGAATATTCGTTTTTCGAATGGCTCGATACATCAAATACAACTCTCACGGGTTTGTCAGGTCGAATAACTGGCTGGTGAGGCATGTAATAAATTCTTGTTTCTTCAGAACCTTGATCAATTTCTTCAGCTATACCCATTTTTAAATGCTGTGCTATAACTGACTGATACTTGATGAAGCATATGTGTACGAAATTGTATTAATATTTCTAACAATGGTGGATTTAAATTAGGACCTGAATAGAGACAATCGTTTAAAGAATATTCGTTTTTCGAATGGCTCGATGCATCAAATACTACTCTCACGGGTTTGTCAGGTCGAATAACTGGCTGGTGAGGCATGTAATAAATTCTTCCTGTTTCTTCAGAACCTTGATTAATTTCTTCAGCTATACTCATTTTTAAATGCTGTTCTATAACTGGCTGATACTGCTGATGAAGCAGTGCATCATTTCTCAACCTTTTAACTAATTTATTAAAGCGAACTTCTGCATTTATGTAATTTGTTTTCAATTCAGATGAATTTTCATTCCAAGGGAGTTTAACCTCATATCGCGTTTCTTTAAATTCGATAGTACTGTTAAAATTATCTGAAATGTTCTTATCTATTTTACTCAATTCCCAATATTTCTAATTCCCCAAACTGTTTTAGTTGTGTTGAGACCGATTTGTCGTCAACAATAATATCCATGTTTAACAATTCACCGTTAGAATCAGTCCGGCCTTGAAGGCACCATCCGAATATTGTTTCGGAAGCTATACGTTTAAAACGTTTAAGTCTACCAGTTATTACTTCATGATAGTAGTCTGCTCCGATCAAAACAGCGATGTTTTTGTCACTGAATTCACAAGAATCAGCTAACTGTAATCCTATTAACTCTTTGTTAATTTTGGAAACTGGGATATCAGGAAAAGGTAAATTAGTTGCACATATCTGGTTAGTTTCTAAAGCTTCAATTTCTATATTTAGGGATGGTTCACTTCTGTTTTCGATTTTGACTTTCACAACATTGTAAATTTGTTCCGTCGCCTGGTTAACCCCAAAGGCAAACACGGGCAAAGTCTCCTTTTGAATAACAGGTAATTTACACTTTTCTGAAATGTCCCGAATTATAAAACTTCTCATCGATCCATTGTCTAATAGAATACGAACTGGTTCTAAATTATCCTTATCAGAAAATGGACGTATCATCACAGTGCACGTTTGTAGCAATGTACTGCGGAAAGTTTCGGTTTTTAATTGACTAATCTGAATATCTTCTTTACTGGACGGAATTGTCGACACGACTTTGTTTTTCTCTGATCTGGTTTCTAGTTGGAAACAAATAGACCTATTGTGTTTTTTATTACATATTTCGCACATTTTCTTTCCTTACATTCCTTTATTTTATGCTGAGGTTTAAGACATAAAAAAATCGAGCTTGGCCTTTCAAAATATTTCTTTTCTTCTCCACGGCTTTAATTTCACAGCGCTCTGAATCGTGTAGTTCGTCACAATATATACAATTACTCCTATCGACTGAAGCAATATATTCATATGTTTTCGGCGAATTTTTATCAAACTATTTATTGCGCTTGTTGTTTACATTATCGTGAGAGGAGTGGAGACGATCGTTTGATTTATGCCTCCAGTTATGAGTCATTTCAGCTCTGTGTTTTGTTTTTGTTTCTCTACTGTCATTTAACTGCGTAGCTCTTTCGCAGCTTTCGTTAACGTTACATGTTTGGTCACTGTTTCTGCCGCGACTGTATTCTAATGTAATCTCTGATGGAATTAATTTTAACAATATTGGACAAAGTAAACTACCGTAAGTTTCTGATACTACGTTCATTGACTTTAAGCATCTAATTTGAGTTTCACACTGATCATATAAATTCCTAAGATTTCCTATATCCCTTATATTTCTAACAGGTGAAAGATTTAACAGTTTATTCATGTTAACATTTATTACCAAATCTTTTCTTCCAAACCTGTTAATTAACAATTCTATAGCTGAATCGTAGTTCTCATTTGTAAGTGAAAGTCCGGAAACGGCATTATAAGCTACCCCACCTAGTAACGACTTTAAGTAACTGAACTTATTTACTTTCGATAATGAGTCATTGTTATGGATAGCTGCTTCGAATTGATTCCAAAATTCCTGCCAATTGCTAGAATCACCAAAAAATTTAGGGATAGTCAATTTTGGAAGACGAATAAATTTGTTAATTTCAATTTTGGAATCTATAATGATTTCAATAGGTATGTTCATAATTTCGTTATCCAAATTTTCGAGTTTGAATTCCCTCAATTTTTTCCTTGCTCTAAATCGCCACACTTGTATTTTTTCTTCATATTCTAAAGCGGATGACACTTCAAGTTCAAATTCATCCTCTGGGGCCTTCAAATTCCGTTCTATTTGAGTGTTTAAATCACTCATAATGTTTGCTCTTTCGTTTAATATGTCTAAAGTTTCTTCTATTACATTTATACTAACGTTATCTTTGCTTAATTCTGTCTCAATTTTCTTTAGCACCTTGGACACTGCGGTCCTTAATACTTTGCGTTTCGATTTAAGCTTAGCGACAGGATCTTCCATAATTACACTTTAAAATAGGAAACTTATCATACCTTTGCTGTCTTCGCACACTTCAAACCGTGCTAATCCATACTTACGAATTCCTATTTCGAATGTTAGCCGGCTTCCCACCAAAAAATGTTTATCTACGCACCAAAAAATCCCTAATCGAATAGACGAATAGCGATGTCTACGAATTTAACCACGCATCTAACGACATGTCTAAATGCCACATCTGAATTTCTGCAAGCGGTGGTTCAGTTATTATTCTATGATCAAAATACTCAATTTAGTTTTTAAAAGGATTTATTAAAATACTAAACAAATTAATCTAGTCCAGAACCGAATGATTCTGAATATTTCTGAAAAGGAATAAAAAAAATTTAATATTATTTAAACTTCTACCTGCGTTATTATAAAATATAGGGGAATATTTCTTTTAATTATCAGATTTTTTTATCTTTAATTTCAACAATACATATCCTAAAACTCTTCTTTATTCCTTCCTTATGTACGCATCTCTTAGAATTTCCTTTGCAATACCTTTTAACAGATTGCTTTCCAGTGCAAACAATTCATGCTTAAATAGTTTTAAATGTATTTGTCAACAGGATTTCAATTTTTGTTTACAATTCAATGTTAAGGCTATTATATATTTAGATAATATTTGTAATCATTATAAATTTAGATACATTTAATAATTAGATTTATTCATAGTTTTCTATTTCAAACACATTTAGAAATAATGTAATAAATATTTACGTATTTTGTTAAAGACAGATACATGCTTTTTGCAAGCACAAGCATAAATACCCATGCATATTTCACATTTTTCATTTTCCGCATGCGCAAATCTTTCATTTCTGTGCATTCACAATCTTTTTCGAGTAAAGTAATTTAGGAACTACTCTTATATCAGTCCCCGGTTGGCGACAAATTTCTCGCCGAACATTTTAGGCGAGAAACTCCACCACACGCCATTACTATCTACACTGGTGTGCAAAAATTAAGGACGAGACGGTTTTTTCAATATAACTTTGTACAAAAGCTTTTCAAATCAACACATTTAATACCGTAAGATCCCCCATACGTAAGGACATGAGTAATGTAAGCAACACTTACTAAAAGAGAAATCAGAGGGATAAAAAGAAGCTTTATTGAAAAAGTAGCATGGAGCGAAATGTGACTGAAGGCCGAAACATCCCTGTGATGGGTGTCCAGCAAGAAACATCCGGTCTTTAATAGGGGATATGATCTCCCCTGACTGCTAGGCAGGTTTCAGATCATTTGTGCATGTTGGATATGTGGTTGTTAATGAGCTGTTGAGACACTGCTGCTCGTTCCTCTTGTAGCACCCATCGCAGTTTCGGAATCGTTAGTGGCGATAAGTTACGTGCAGCCACGGGTCTTCCTAGTGATTTCCGTACATGCTTGACGGGATTTAGATCCAGAGACCTTGCCGACCAATGCATGTGTTCAATATCTTCACTCTCCAACAGCTCTTCGACAGTAACTGTGCGATGAGGTGAAGCGTTGTCGTCCATGAAGAGGAACTGAGGACCCATAGCCCTTGTAAAAAGGCGCATGTAATCAAGAAGAACCTCGTTACAATAGCAGTCCCAGGTGACGAACCTCCTTGGGAGATATGAAGGTCGGTCCGGCTACCAAGCATTATGTCTGCTCGAACGAGGACTCCGCGACCTCCAAAACAGTCCCTTTTGATGATGTTGAAGGGGTTATTGCGTGTTCCCCGCTCTGTCCAGATGTGTATGTGTCTAGAATCGCAACTCAGACTAAATCTGCTCTCATCTGTAAAGAGTACTCGTCCCCATTCATTGTCTCTCCAATTCCGGTGTTCCCGGCACCACAGAGAACGCCTTCTCCGATGGGCAGGCGTTAGAGGTACACACCGTACAGGGCGTCGTGCAAACAGACCACCACCGTGCAGTCTTCTGGCCACGGTAAAACGCGATATCGGTCGTCCAGTCGCCTGTGTCGTGTGTCTAGCGATTTCTCCCGCTGTCTGCCGCCTGTTTCTTCTGGCCTGTAAGGCAATATACCGGTCATCTGCAGGTGTGGTTCCTCGTGGACGACCACTACTAAACCCCCGGATAGCTGTTCCTGTAGTTTGAAATTGTCTCCAAAGTCGTGAAACGATGCTGTGAGCAATTCCGAACTCTGAATCCACACTTGTCACACTGCGGCCTTCCTCCAACTTCCCAATGATTCGACCTCGGGTAAAAGCATCCAGATGTCGTCTAACAGATTGATTATTCACCATTTCTCTCTAAGGCAGCAACTCGGTGCGATATTAACTGGTATAGGGCGTGCAATCTCTTTGCCAGAAATACTGATCTTACACCGACAACATGCTTTATACTACTCAGACACTCCCCCATTACGTCTACCTGCATATCTGCGCATGTGCTACCGTACATCACCTTACTTAATCTCCTGATTGGTCTTTCTGTCCGCTCTGCCTCTTCGTTTAGCTGATGTGCTAATTTTTCGACTTCGTCCTTAGTTTTTGCACACCAGTGTAAATTTTTTGTTTACATTTCGGACTTTAAGCCTAAAATGGCTGCAAAAACGCGGTTTTCACATGTGCAAAAACCAAGTTTTTACATACAATTTACGCTATAAGTCCGAAATAAAAACAAAAAATTTACATAGTAAATGTGTGAAGTTTCTCACTAAAAATGTTTGACGAGAAACCATGTACACAGCGATCTGTTTTAAATTTAAAAAACACCAGAGAATTGCAGAATTCGTGGCGCCGCGCAGAATTCGTGGCACTGCGCTGAAATAATTGCATAGCTCTGACCTCGCGAAAATAAACTAAAATAACAATACATTTCCACAAAAATATACTTCTACGCGCACACCAGTGAACAAATCATTCATTATTAATTACATAATTCCCTTAAAAACCATGTACGCAGAGATCTGTTTTAACTTTAAAAAACATCAGAGAATTGCAGAATTCATGGCACCACGCAGAATTCGTGGCACTAAGCAAAAATCATGACATTCTGCAAACCTCGCTAAAATAATAACAATAAATTTAAAAAAATATATATACTGTAAGCATAAACAGAAACCGTGAAGGAATAATTCATTTATAACACAATCATCTTAAATACAATATTCATTAAATACATTGCAAAATGCATTAACATTCCCTGAAATACACGAGAAAAAACATAGCTTCACTTACCATTCACCAGCCCTGAACGAAAGATTCATTAACTACACCCACATCGTACCGTCTCAAACTAAACTTATCCCGAACACAATCCATAAAGGCCCGTCCACACGGGTACGCTCGCGACGTACTTGACGCAACTTTTTTTTCGGCGGCGAAATTTCGTGTTAGGCAGAGGACGTAAATCAGAGTTCGCTGGTGTTCACCTTTTTCGCCCGCGACGCGAACGAACAGCCAATAGCTGACTGAGTTCTCATCACATGTCATCCTTGAACGAGACGTTTCTTTCGAGGGGCACCTGGATTGGAGTATCCTATCCCCATCTACGGCTGTTATTTTCGATTTTGGAGATCAGAAGGTAGGCACTTTGTCATAGTCCTTGGGTTCGTAGTATGGAACACTGGGATGAAGAAAGCAAAAGTTGGAAGTAATGTCCTTAGCTGGAAACAGGTATAACGTGCTGCCATCTATTGGTGGTAGCAGAAGCAGGCGGAGAATCTTGAATTAGGCTTAACTGGTTGGTACATTGGCGCCATCTATTGACGGAGGTGGAAGCTGAGAGTCACACATGCAAGCAAAGTTAAATATTAATTTTATTATTATAGTTACATAGGAAAGGCCCTTAGAGGATTTAATTTAATTTTCTGGGTTGAAAATCTTGGCTTCTTCATAAATATTAAATAGGATATATAATTTATCTACAGGTGAATCTGCGTTTCTTAATTTTATTAGGTTTGATTTGAATAAAGTTAGTAGTTTAACTAAGCTGGTATCTTCGAATATGCTGGAAATTTATTGTGCTGAGGAATTCAAGGGGTATTTTATTTATATTATCATTTTGAGCTGACTGTTTTTGTTCTGCAGTTGCTTGTGCGTAACTAACATTTTGAGTAACTGGCTTATAAGTTGTTTCTTTTTGCATATGAGTGGGTTTGCTATTATTATTGTTTGTTATTTTATTTTTGGGGAATTTAATGCAACCTCGAAATGAGGCTGGATGATTAAGGGAACAGTTGGTGCAAACTGGATTTTCAATAAATCCTTGAGTGGGACAGTCTTTTGTTTTATGAGCCTGTGCGCATTTTAGGCAGCGAGGTGTGAAGTAGCAGTTATCAGATGAATGGTGGAACCGTTGGCAGTTGTAACACTGTGGTACTATATTTTTGTTGCTATACTTTTCTATGGAGATTACAAACAATCCTAATCTTTCCTCGTTATAAATATTTTCAATGTTGGGCGTTTGGTTTAACTGCGCTTGAAAAAGGGGCATTGGGGTTTTTGTCTTAAATTTGGTTAGTTGTACTATTTTAAAGACGGAATATCCTAGATTAGTGAGTTCTTCGACTATTTCATTTTTGTGAGACGGACTGGTTCTCGCTCTCTGGATCGGACGTGTTTTCGTAAGCTCGTGTGTTACCGGTTTTTCGTGCATCGTGCGAACGGCTTTGCGCCATTTCTTTCTCCTGTGTCTGTTCACCTCGTGTTCCGAGAGTGCTATGGATTACTTCGTATCCTGATTCTTAGTGTGTGTTTTGTGTGAGTGAGTTTTCATCCTGCAAGATAGTGTTAATTGTGCCAATATTTCGGATTCCCTTAAGAAGACCGTTATGAACTGGATTATGAATTTGAGTGAGGAACTGATAGAGTATGGAAATTCTTTACTCGGCGGAAACTGGCATACCCTGTTAAATAAAACGGTTTTTGGCTTGGATGATTATGTTAGCATTATGCAAATGTTAGAAAGGATTAAAAATGACATTGAATCTAAAGGATTAATGTGTGCACGACAATTACAACTTCTTACTGATGATGCGGTCAAGCAGCAAATTACGGATGATTACCAGAAAACAAGAGCCATTGCCGAAGGTCTCCTGAAGGAAATGGTAGGTAAGTGCGAACATATTTGTAACCTGAATCCCACTTTTTCTAGCATTAATAGTGTTGATGTTATGTTGCATAAAATTAAAACTGCTACTGATGTTGATAAAGGTGCTGATAATAATGTTAAGAATTCTGTTGATAATGTATCTAATGACAAGTCTAAAGCTAAAATTAAAAGAAGCTCTGTTAAAAAAGTTCAGAAAAGGTCTATTAACGACACAAGGGGCGAGGATGGCTTTATCCAACCTAGGATTACCTCCCGTCCGGCTAAATTGGTAAAAAATAATGTAGAACTGCCGTTAGCCAATAAATTTCAGAAACTATCATGTAATAGTACAAATGAAAGTATTGATCATAGTATAGATGATAATGATGTACATATAATAGAAATGGACACCCAAACTGGACCTGATAATGATGCTATGCCTGCTCAGCCCAAAATTCGACCAATTATGGCAAAGCCTGATGTTAAGTTTAGTGATTTTTTAAAAATTCTAAAGGCAGATACTAAATGTGAATTTGTAGGCAAAGTAAATGGTGAATTTCTGAAAATTTTTCCCGCTAATGAGGAGGATCACAGGATCATTACTAGATATTTAGATGAGAAGAAAGTAGATCATTATGTGATTCTAACTAAACATGATAAACCTATTAAGGTTGTCATCAGAGGGCTACCTATTGATTGCCCTGTCGATGAAATCAATGACGAGCTTCAAGCTCTTGGTTATAAAGTAAGGCGGGTTGCACAAATGCACAGAATTAGAACCCGTGCCCCGATGCCTTTATTTCAAGTGCAGCTTAGTAATGCCCCTGGGGTTGAGCAGGTTTATGACATTGTCAAACTCATGGGTTTTTATGTTAAAATTACTGTGTACCATTCTAATGGAAGTGTTGTGCAATGTCACAACTGCCAGCACTTCCATCATTCATCTGATATGTGTAAATTCAAACCCAGATGCGTCAAGTGTGCTGGACCTCATAAAACGGCGGATTGCTCTGCAAAACGTCTAGATAATGTTAAGTGCTGCAACTGTCTCCAAACGGACCACACAGCGAATTATAGGGGATGCCCTAAGTTCCCTGTTAATAATACTGCATCTAAGGGTAACCCCAATGTTATTAGTAATAAAAATACTGTATTAAATTCTAAGCAAAGCAGCCAAAATACTGTTAATAACCAAAATAATAATTATATTACTAATGGACTCTCATATGCTAATGCTGTGAAGAATTTAAAACCTGAAAAAACTGTCGCACCCAAAAGTGATACTAATAATGTACACCCTGGTGCTTCACAAAACGAGTCTACCCTTGGAGGCTTTATGGATGTTCTGAAATTTTTAAAAGAAATTAGCAATGTGTTTAAAGGCCTCTCTCTAGGCAATATTATTCGTAAAATAACTGACAAAATGCCTGAATTACAGGCAGCTCCTAATGCTGTTGATAAATTATTTATCTTTTTAAATATATTTGAAGATGTATTTGGTTCTATTTGTAATAGTGAACATGTATAATTGTGCAAATAATTGTGTACACATTTTTACATGGAATGCGAATGGACTGTCTCGTAAAATTCATGAACTCAGAGACTTTGTAAATAAGTACAATCCCGATTTATTCTTCCTACAAGAACACCGCCTTGGCCCCTTTACTCCAATTTTTGTGCAGAATTATGCTGTGCATAGATATAATAGGCCTGCCACTGTCCAGAATCCTGGAGGAGGGGGTACTGCACTTCTAATTAAACGCTGCATCCCTCATCACCCTATTCCAATTCCACAGCTTTCAGCCATTGAGACCTCAGCTATTTCACTCATTACAAGCACTTCCACAACATACATTTTTGTCTCCACATACATTCCACCAGCACGTAACCCTCAACTTGTACGTATGGACCTGGAGGTACTACTCTCACTTGGCACACATGTTATTATTGGTGGAGACATGGACGCTAGACACCGTGCTTGGAACTGCTACAATTCTAACAACACTGGACGCGTAGTATACAACTTGGCCAATTCGGCGA
>KK114908.1:5698-17415 GCA_000611955.2 Stegodyphus mimosarum | reverse complement strand
TTTTAGTTTAAGTAAATCAAGAGCTGTGTAGTGAAAAAGGCTTGAGAATCCTCATTCACCAACTGCCCAAAAGCAGAATGCTTTCATTGTTCTGCAATAAAGTTTAAAAATTTTTCCCAGGAATTATATCATGAATCTATATAGTCACAAGTTATTTGCATATAATATTACATGCATTATATATTTTTAAATGCTTTTTTAATATAGAAATGTAGAAAATTTAATAAAGCATACCACATAATTACCAGCCTTTAAATCTTAAGAAACAGAAGTTTTTTTTTTCGTGCTCTGTGGCAACAGCATTTCCAGGCAGTTTGCCTAATTTAAGTTTCATTAATTCAATAAATTTAATTTATTGCTGGTAAACGTTTTCCTTCACACACATAGACACACACACAAACAAACAAAAAAAAAAATCTAGGTTACAAATCTTTAAAATCATGACAAAAAATTTATAGTCTTGTTAACTACTTTAAACAATATTTTGGAGAAAACCATGTACCTCTGGAACATATCCTATAAATATATGCTCAGCACAAACTATTAGCATTCAAAGGTTTTAGTGACTTAGTCAGCGACAGGCCTGAATGATTGTGATAGCTTGGTTTAAAAGGTCAATAACCAAGAGACAGAACAATAAAAAGAATTATCTCATTTGACATTCATATAAATCTTTTAGTATAATGGAAATCAGATGAATGATAGAAGTTATGCTTTAATAAAAAAAATAAAATCCTGCAATCAATAATAAATGAAATAGCAGTTTTGATGTTCTAAATAAAAGAAGAAAAAGTAAAGGGTATCATGCATTATACAGTGTTTGATAAAACAATTGCTAGAAGCTAACTTTTTAGGGGAAAATCTATTTTTCTTATATTTTCCTTATTGTTAGTTAAATTATAAGACCATTATTAGTTGATGATAAACAAGCATTAAAATAATAATTTACTGCAGTTTCTTACTTTACAGCGAGTACTTATAAATTTTTTAGTGAAATCTTTATTTCAGCCAGAGACTCAAATTAAATGAGTTTGTTACTTTTACGTATTTTTTACTATTTATCATTAATTTACCTTTTTTATTAATTTTTCATATATTTATAGGATATATCAATATAGTTATATACTTTATAAGTTTTTTCAATATATTTATAGGAAATGCAAACTTACCTCAAACAAATGCTCAGCCTTTCTTCTGGACTCAGTGGGACTCTCATATTTGTCCGATTTTTGATCAGCAAGGGCTTACTAAAGCTGCAAGTCGATCAAATTGTTCGACACTCATCCTGAAGTAATTAAAAAATAATTCAGGATATTCATTTCGCAAACCAGGCAGTAAAGAAAAAAAATCTCATTGAACAGGTCACTCTTAAATAAATCTTTCGGACTCATTCTCGCCGTTTTTTGCGTTTCTGCCTCTGCTTAATGATTGTACTTAATAGTAACATTTCAGCTATAAAAAAATCATCTGAATCTGACATCTTATCGCAAAACAACACAAGCAGAGCGAAAATGACAACTTTCTTGACCAAGAGCACAATGCTAAATTACTGCATCACGTGATTTTTTGCGCCACATAATTCTATTGGTTAAACGCACTCTTCGCTCGCGTACTCGTTTGGACGCTGTTTCGCTGGTAACGTAAATGCACTTTCGTTATCTACGTTCAGAGCGTAGTCGTGTGGACTGGCCTCAATGCGAGGCTGAAACTTTTCAACCGCTTCCTTCAATCTAAGACACGCCATTCCCACGCACACATCGAAACTCCAAACGCAAAACAAAACCACGGCACCCACTCAACTTTCAACGTCAAAAGGGTTGCTATACCAAAAAAATCACGCCAAAACTCATCGCGGAATACACAATCGCACCAAAAACCAGCACAGAACACATATCGCCACATTTGGCGACCACATATATCCGGGGAGCAACCGGGGACTTATATCAGAGTAGAACCATTACATGCATTATTTTTAATACCCAAAGGTCAGTTTTTCTTCGAAATTCCTCCACGATGGCATCTATCCCTTTAGGCAGATAACCCTTGCATGCCTTACTCTATTTAATAAAAACTTAACCTTATGTGCCTAATTACAAATATTTTAACGTACATAATTTTATATTTACATTTAGCCATGAAGTTTCAAACCTTTTGACTTAAAACCCATTTTAGGATACATTTATTATGAAATTCAAATCTTCTAGAGAATATATTTTGCCTGAGCGCTCAATACCCTTGCTGTTACTGGCTCTCAATTTCTCAGAGAAATCTTTAATTCAGGAGATAGTTAATTGAGAATTGAAAATTTCACCACTCATTAATTACGATACTGAGAGCAAATATTGAACTATGCTCCAGTTAGTTTGTCTATGAATGAGACAAGCGCACGTTAAGAAGCCAGCATGAATCTCGGATTTCCGAGGGAAAAATTTAACAATCTGGAATCAATAAGAGGGCTATTCATGGTCCAACCTTCTTTGGCAAGGATACACAAATGTTTTCACCTACATTCCGCGTAACATGTACTATTTTAAAGGTACTGTAAGGTATTTTTCATTCTTTAAGCATAACATTTTTGATAAAATCTATATATAAAATGTCACTAAACTATACAAATTGCTATTATCCATCACACAATGAATGCTTCTTTTATGCAGAAGTGTCCTTTTTTTTTTTTATTTGTATGGAGCTGTCGTGCGTCGAAATCTATCAAAGCGCTGTCAAGGGAGCTTCTGAATATAAACAAAAAAACATGCCTCAGGAGACTGAAGCCTCGGAGCAGTGCTTCACTCTTAGGACAGGTTGGCTTTCCTTTCTTACCTCCATGACGGACGTTGGTTAAAGCAGTTGTTTAAAAATTATGATCTTGTGAATGACACAGCTTTACTGTTTTAAAAAGCATTATTCCGAAATAGAAGTTATTGCTTACAAAATAGAAATGGGGAAGCAGTTATTTTTAAGAAATCAACCAACTCTTGATGAGAAACTTTCAATATAAACATAGGTGAAATACAAATGAAATGTTATTTTTTTAATTAGAATTTGAAGATTCTAAATTACATAAAATAATAATATTAGATAAAGCTTCATATTGACACCCTCTCACCTAAGTTAACTTTTTATCTTAAAAACTTATAAAAAATATATAAAATAGTTCATAAGTTAAAAAAGAAAAGAATAAATATTTCATAAGTTACCAAAGAAAAAGTTATATCAGCGCATGGTAACCCTGAACAAATACGTAAAGAAAAAAAATCAATGCATCTTTGACAATTATTCTCAAAAAGTTTCACACACGCTGTTTGCTTTTTAATCAAACTTGTTGGTGTTAAAAAGGCTTATAAAATATGTATTTCTAAGAAATTATCTAATTCTAACAATATACAATATACTAATTGTACAATATACAAAAAGAAAACTTTATTAAATAAGTTTAATCATGTCAGCGCTTACCACATTCTCCAAATCATAACGAACCGTTTTTTTTTTTAGATGCCAGATCATATTTTTAACTTATTAAAAAAAGTTGCCAAAGTATTATAACTTTAAAATCATACTTTAAATAAATAAATATTATCAATTCCCCCTTATTTGTGTTTAAAGATATAATTTTAACTAGTCAGTCATGTCCATACTTTAATAGTTCATCTTTTTGTTTCACCCTAGGTAAGTATTTTGTTAAAATGTCTGCTTCTTGATTTTGTGAACATACAAACTGAGGAATGATTTGATTTGTTTCATACTGATCTTTTACAAAGAAATATTTTCGGTTAATGTGCCTAGAATTACTACTTTGTTTTGGTTTCTTTATCCAATCTATTAATGCTTGACAGTCTGTTTTAATTTCTGTTGACTTGTCGATCAGGTCATCTTGTCCCAATTCTTCAAGTAGAAAGATGTACCATTTAATTTCACATGCACATTCACAGAATGCCAAAAGTTCAGCTTCCATGGTAGATAGAGCAACTATTCTTTGTTGGACTTCCAGTTTATGAAATTTTTACCTAATTTAATGAAATAATCTCCGAATTATTTTCCATCTTCAGTTGTACACCCACTTGTAGCATTTAATTTCCCACTGTGTGAAGTACATATTAAACATGCATTTTGTGTTCCTTTAAGATATCTAAATACCCTCTTCACAGCTTTCCAGCGTTTCTCTCTGGGACCTTGATTATATCTTGACAAATTACTTACGGCAAAAGCTAAGTCTGTTGCTAAGTACATCAAAGAATCTAATGCTTCTTTGATTCAGCATTGTGTACTAAACGATGTTTGGTAGTAACATTTGTAAAACACCAGTCTTGGAAATGAAACATGCAGAGATATGCCTTTTTATATAACTCAGAAGCGGGAATGCCAATGAGTTTATCATTTTGGGAAGCCTTAACCCAAGCTTGACATCTGAAAAGAAGAGAATGAAGAAAAGTGGAATACCTGGATTGCATATAAACATACAATAATTAAAAATTATTGATAAACATTACTAACTTTTCAAAATTATAAAGAAATTTTTATAGGATTGTAGTTTATTTCAAACCTTCTGATTGCTCAAGTCCTTTTGAATTATCCATAACGTAAGGTTCTCATATTAATTAACCATTTATTTTTATGATTTGAATTTTTATGTCAATTCTACTTTTTTCGTTCCTCACCAGAATGCAAATAAGTTACAGCATTTAAGTAGATAGGTTTGAGGCTAAAAGTATGTGTGAGGGAGGATGTGCTTTTACAGCAGACTTATGTACTCATCACTTTGATAGTATTACATTCTAAAACCCCGGCTTGCCATTCTGGTTGTCGTTGGCCAAAGTTAGTGTAGAAATCATGAGCCAGAATTTTCAAATTGAATATTTGAGTTTATATTAGTATTGTTTAGTTGTTCAAAGCAAGTGTTGGCATATTTTCTGAGCAAGAAGACATTTTGAACATTTTTCATTGACCTTTACTACTATTTATATACAGAGTTTTTTTTTTTTTACATTAGCTTACATATAATTTGACTAAAATAAAATTCATATGCAGCAACTGGGTACATGAATATCCAAATTAAGTTTAAGCTGAATATTGGTATCTGGCTAATTTAATATTACCGTGACAATATTTAACAGAACAGCATGTCTTTAGTCGCCACTCTTATGATACATCGCCAATAGTTTATAGCAGATGCCAGCCTATTATGTCAGTGAAGCATATCACTGCGCATGTGCAAAGTGTAAGCGCTGGAGAACAGAGATGCTACTCATCCCAGGGACCCTGAGTAACGTCTCTCTGTGATGGGCTAATAGCAAACCATAGTCAACGAGTGGTCTCACAAATGTGATATGTCCTTCCCTTCAAGGTGCAAGGGCTGAATGCCTGTGCCTGGTTCCGAGGGGTGATGCGGCTCTTAGTGCTGATGTAAATATTCATACATACACTGCAATTACATGTTTGCATCAGTGTTATACTATATATTTTTGTAGGAATTAATCTCCAGCATAAGTGTTTGTAGACACACCTATATGCAATTTGAGTATTAAAATGAGGGACATTTCTCTACAAAAGCTTATTGCCTAGCAAAATATATTATTTTCACTGAGTGATGTATAATTATTAAACTTTCTGATTACTTATAAAATACCAAAAACAAAATATCCAACAAATTTTGGTACTTCCATATTAATAAAATTTTTATTAGATGATTAGATATATTTTTTTTTTATTAGATGAAAAGGTAAAAACCTCTTTGGCTGAAAAGTTGTGGTTTGTGTAGTCCCAAACTAACAATATTTCTCATACCTTGATGAACAAAACATCAAAAAGAATATACTTCAGCAAATGAAAACACAAATTTTAATTATTCAATACGGATTATGTGATACATTAAAAGGATTCCTCTCTAAATCTGTCTGGAATTTTTTTTCTCTATTCTTCTTTCCAAACACACAGCCTGTTTTCATCCATTTTGGCTAGAGAAAGACATTACAGGTTCAGCATAGTGCAATACTTGCTATCTACCAAATGCATTTCGCCATTCTTCCTTTTACAGAATTTTTGAAAAAATTCTGCACTTTTACTTATGCTTGATGTACTTAAGCATTAAAATTAAATTAATAAGTACATCTAAAGCTATTTCATGAAAAGTTAATTTTTAAGAACTTGTATCAAGTGGCACTGGCAAAACTGATTCCATAACCTAATTTTTATACATATTATTATCAACATTTGATTTAGATCAAAATAATATTTCAAATATATAAAAGTTAATTAAACATGGAATTTCAAACTTTCATATTACAAATTATAGACTCTTTATATTTAAATACCTCTCTAAATTTAACATATTGATTTCTTCATCTTTTAAAGCAGTAAATAATGGTAAAAAAATTGATAGCTGTAATTAAAAAAACATTTTTTAAATAAAACAAGCAGAGTAAAACAGATGCAGCATTACTACAGTCAGTCCAATGAAATTAAGAATTAAAATCACCTGCCAAAGTCATATTCTGTTATGAATATTGTTTTGTCGGATGAGAATTCTCATTTTTGATAGGAGTCCTGTTTGCAAACATGAATTGAGTATGTCTAACACAGAATGTCTCTTGAGTTAAAATAAGAAAAATGACAATAAAGTACAAAATTTGGCAAATTTTTTTCTATTCTAAAGTTGGCATTATGAATAAAATACTTCACCATGCTCTCTCAATGAATTTCAAAACAGATTTAGGTTCCCATTTCTCATATTGTTGATTTGCCCAAAACTAAGCTAAAAAAAGCAAGAATTCTACTTACATACATAATGTTAATCCATATAGAAAACCAGTGTGTGTCCTTGAAAATTAAAAAAAAATAAATGTTTTCTTCTGGTACTTTGTTTCTTTAAGACACATTTAATAGATAAACGTTCCTTAAATGTATAGAAAACATATTCTCCAAATTCCCTTTTATATATTTATGCACAGGGGAATTTTCTACAGCACTTATATACACAAAAATTTATTGAAGCAGAGAAACATATTTTCATGTCTAATCACAGGCCTATAATTTTGTGTTAACATAAAAAAAAAAAGCCAAATTTAATACAGTGCACTTACAAGCTACAGCATGCACACTGTGATGAAATATTTAACTATTCTTCAGAATTTTCAAACAAGAAGAATTTGCAGGTGGTAAGATGAACGTCAGCAGATTCCACATGAACCAGATATCAAAACTGAACATGGACTTACAAATATAAACATGTATGAAACATTTGCATGAACCCATGAGCAATAAAAAAGGTAGTTATATATTAACACAATGGCCTTAGAACAAACTTTTTTTTTTTCACATTAAAAGTTATTTATCGGGTGCAGGCTGGTGGATCTTGCGCTTTAACTTCAGAGAGATTAAGCAAACAGTCGATATTTATTATAAGTTGGTAAACATTACAAACATACTTAAAAGGAAAATAAACTTAAAAATAAAAATTTGAATTGCTAAAAAAAGATTAAGTGATGCAATAAAAAAAAATACACATTCTTTTTGTTATTATTGTGTACTTTTCTCCTCCACCAACTATCAAACATACAGAAAATTTTGAGCAAATTTTGGGTTCAAGAAATTTTACAGCAGTACTTTACACTGATCGCAAATTCGGCAAGGCCATATTTTAAAAGTAAGTTCAATGTAAAAAATATCATGATTTGTTTATAAAAACTGTTGGATTTTAGAATTCAACAAAAAAGAATGCACAGAAAATGGCAGAATTGCGTGATTGAACGATTATTATAAGCATGGTTGCTGAAAGAATGGTTATGCATATTGTTCCCAGGGTTCAGCATATACTGAAAATATGGCAAATTATATTAAGGTGGCTGCATTAACATGGAAGTACCAAAAAAAAAATTACTTCCTCAAGAAATTTCGATTTCATTCAAAGACACTACAAGCTACATAGTGGCATCAAGAATATAGCCCAAATTAATATTTTAAATGCATAATATAGAACACATAAGCTTGCAAAAATTTAAATTTTAAACATTCTCCACATTAAAAAGGGAATTCCAAAGGCTAATGAGGAAGAGAGAAATACATAAATCCTACAATACTAGATGTATCACAAAACAACATATTTCACATCTCTGCACTTATGACAAAAATGCAGTCAAAACTGAATTACAGGGCAAAATGTGAATGAAATTTCCATTCAAATGAAAATGTTTCAGTCTTTCAAACAAATCACACGATATTACATGGATGGGATGAATGTGATACTCATAATAAAATTTCCTGATTGAGAAAAGTGTTACGAGTGCATAACTTTTAACTGTTCGAATAGGCAGTTTTAAACCTTTCATTACTAATTAAATCCTAAGGCTAAGAAAATGTTGCTTTAAATGAGCAATACTATAAAATGACTGATCTCGTGAACAAGATGTTTTTTCGCATTGAAACAAATTATTTTTTAAGAACTGAGATTAAATGACATATTAAACATACCCCATACAAAGACATTTCTTTACAGCATGGACAAGTCTTTACTGCACACATAAGCAAAAGTTCTTATTAACCTAAATTTTACACAAAAGACATTAGCCTTCTTATTATCCATTGACATGAGTCTCAAATTTTCTATCGTCCAAATGATTTGTTACAAATGTAACTTACAGAGTTTCTTTCCAGTATGAATAAGTATGCCTTTTTAAAGTTGACTTTAAAGCAAATGACTTATTACATACATCGCATACATGAGGTTTCTCTCCTGTGTGAACAAGCAAATGGTCTTTTAAATTCCGTTTTTGAGCAAATGACTTGTTACATACCTCACATACATGAGGTTTCTCTCCTGTGTGAATACGTATGTGTTCATTTAAATAAGCTTTTCGAATAAATGACTTGTTACATACATCACACACATGAGGTTTCTCTCCTGCATGATGAAGAAAATGTTCTTTTAAATAACGTTTTTGGGAAAATGACTTGTTACATACCTCACACACATGAGGTTTCTCTCCTGTGTGAGTAAGTATATGTTCATTTAAATGAGTTTTTCGCGTAAATGAGTTGTTACATACGTCACACACATACGGGTTCTTTCCTGTGTGAATAAGTATATGGTTATTTAAATTACCTTTCTGAGCAAATGACATATTACATACCTCACACACATGAGGTTTCTTTCCTGTGTGAATATGTATATGTTTGTTTAAATGACCTTTTATAGCAAATGACTTATTACATACCTCACACACATAAGGTTTCTTTCCTGTGTGAAGAAGTATATGCTCATTTAAATCACTTTTCCAAGCAAATGACTTATTACATACCTCACAAACATGAGGTTTCTCTCCTGTGTGAATTAGTATATGTTTATTTAAATAAGCTTTTCGAGTAAATGACTTGTTACATACCTCACACACATGAGATTTCTCTCCTGTGTGAATAAGTATGTGTTTCTTGAAATTACCTTTCCAAGCAAATGACTTATTACACACCTCACAAACATGAGGTTTCTTTCCTGTGTGAATAAGCATATGTTCTTTTAAATAACTTCTTGCAGTAAATGCCTTCTTACATACCTCACACACATGACATTTCTCTCCTGTGGGATTAAGTATATGTTCATTTAAATATGCTTTTCGAGCAAATGACTTGTTACATACCTCACACACATAAGGTTTCTTTCCTGTGTGAATAAGTATATGTTTATTTAAATTACCCTTATGAGCAAATGACTTATTACATACCTCACAAACATGAGGTTTTTCTTCTGTGTGAATAAGTATGTGTTCGTTTAAATTACCTTTCCGAGAAAATGACTTATTACATACCTCAGAAACATGAGGTTTTTCTCCTGTGTGAATAAGTATATGCTCCTTTAAATTAACTTTCTGAGCAAATGACTTATTACATACTTCCCACACATGAGGTTTCGTTCCTGTATGAATAAGTATATGTTTGTTTAAACAACCTTTTTGAGCAAATAACTTATTATTACATACCTCACACACAAGAGGTTTCTCTCCTTTGTGAATAAGTATATGGTTGTCTAAATAACTCGTTGGAACAAATGACTTGTTACATACTTCACACACATTATACTTCCTTCCTTTGCGTCTAAGCATATGCATGTTTAAATTACGTTTTTGAATATAAAAACTTGTTACATACTTCACATGTGTGAAGTTTCTTTAATGCGTGAATAAGCATATGTTTGTCTAAAATGTTCTTTCATCCAAATGAAATCCTACATGCCTTACACACAAGTTTTTTATTCTGGATGTATATACAGATGCTTGTCTACAGAACTATATCCTTTACTTGCTACATACCGCATGGAAGAGGTTTCTTTCCTGTGTAAATTCGTATATGATTATTTAAATAACTCCTTACTCTAAATGACTTGTTACACACGGCATACACGATGTTTCTCTTTTATTTGAGTAAGCATACGGATTTTGAAACTCATGCTTTCGGCAAACGATTTATTACATACCTCACATTATGCCTACAGCATGTCATGGATTAGGAAGGAAATGCAGGTTTAGTTTAGGCTTCTGTCTAAAGGACTTTCATTTAGCTTACATATGTGAAGTTTTGCCACTGGGTAAGTACGCATGAGCTCTTTTAGGAAGTTTCTTTCTCCGTATGACATTTTCCAATATACGTTGCACTCAAATATACTGGAAACTGACAGTGTCACTTTGGAATAATAATCAAGAAGTTATCATGCATCCATGGCATTCTAGGAGATCTTACAATTTCAGGACCAAACCTGGAATGCTCAGAGTTAAGCAAAGTAATTGGTGAATACATATTGAACAGAAGACACATCTAGTGCGATATACGACTGGCATGATTTTCAGGAACACATTTTATGAATAACAAGGCTGTTTATTTCCCACTAACAGGATTTCTCACCCTAGCACTCGTAAAGCTTAGTTTGTTCATTCACTGCTCCAAATGACATATAAAAGAGTTGACACCATTTTAAAACTACAGCAATGTTGCCAGAAAATATTCCCAACAAAGAGAAAAAGGAATAGGTGCCATTAGAATATTGTTCGGAGAACAGCCTTGACGCCAAAAAGGGGAGAAACAGCTTATTGTGGTATAGCAGGAAATGGTTGTCATTCGATGACGTACTTCCTGTAGGGAGACAGCCGTGATACTTTTCCCTTGCTAAGGGATTATCTGCAGTAAGAAATCGGGATATGTAAACCGAAAGTATCGTTGTGTTTACTATTTAATTATCATTTAATTGTCAAAGCAACAGCGAAGAGTATTTTTGGCATGGGTAATTTTGTGGCTTTCACATCATTTTGAGTTTATTAACTTTGTTTACAATATGGTCACTTTTATCTGGTTGCATGTGTAGTCTCCCTTTTATTTTTTGTTTATTATCTCTATCTTTAAAATATATTGAATTCACATTCTCTACATTGATTATATATTCTGTATGAAAATTAATGTTTAGACAAAATAATGCATAAGGCAATTTAATGAACATTATATAACATTACGGAACTAATTCTAGAATGGCTACCATGTGGAAGGCTATCAAATACTGCATTTTTAAGTAAATAGTAGAAGCATATTTCTGTCGTAGTTATATGAGAACTGAATACTATGAGATTATAGTATAGTTAGTTATACGAGAATATCTGAAATAATATTTTCACAAGCATACACATAATGTTTTAATACTTGGGTTTTCAAAGTAGAAAAAGTTGTAAAATAATACACATCCAGAA
>KK114907.1:67695-94638 GCA_000611955.2 Stegodyphus mimosarum | reverse complement strand
CTTCTTCGCTGAGAACCTCTTTCTCTCCGTTGCCACTCCATAGCAACCAAACTTTTTTTTTTTTTTAAACTAGCTGTACACTGGCTAATATTTTCAATGTTAGCCGAAGAATTTTGTAGGTTTCAACTTCTCCTCTTATATCAGTTCTCCATTATTGTTTTCATTCAAAATGCTTCTACAGTTCCAAACATCAATAGGTTTAACTAACCATTGTCACACCCTTCACCATCTGAGTGGCAAAAGATGGCAAGTCGGCAGGATTCTGCTCACCAGCTTCATGATTCCATGCGAAAGAAGAAAATAGTTTTCTTATCTCTTGTACTCGATTTCTGACAAACACTGACCAGCTTTATTCTCTAACTTTCATGCGAGTACACTAGTTGAATTGTTCCAGTAGTATTCCCATTCGTATGGAACTTGTGTGGGAATCTCGTATGAAAATTTCATCCGCCAAGGCAGCTGAAAGTTCCATACGAGATATCATTCCACCTCTTAAAGGAGCTACTCTAGATTTAGGAACAAAGTAATGAGAGTTTAAAAGAACTTCTTCTAATCTCAAAAATAACATAGCGCCATAGGCATCTGTGGTAGCATCATATAAGTGTGAATTGTGCAATCTTCAAATTTTCTATTGTAACACGAATTCATCTGAAAATATAAATTTCTTTTAAAATCTTTAATTTTTTAAACTACAGCAAGAATTCTTTTCTAAGATAATTAGTGACTTCTGCATCGCATTTCACATCCATGTTTCAAAGTTTTCTAACATTATCTTCTGTTAAAGTATAGCTGGAGTAGTATATCCAGGTGGATCGAAAGCTTTATGTTCTCTGATAGCATAACTAGCTTAGTTAAATTCTCAGTGTTTAATTCTTTCATCCATCTCATGTTAATCTTTAAGGAATATATTTGAGAATTTCATATCAGGCCTAAGACAGGTGTTTCCCAACCATGTTCACTTTTGTCTACTCCTGTATACTCCCACTGTCTGAGATCAAAACCATCTTTCAACATTAGCAGACTCGATTGTATATAAAATCTTTTAAATTCCTGTAATTGTTAACATTGGCAACATAGAAATTTTATGATAGGGCTTTCGTAAATTTAGGGTCAAAATCGTGACCAGTTTCAATATGATATTCTATAACAGAGACGAGAAGGAAACGGCTACTTTTAATTCCCAAAACAACTCTTGAATGTCGAAATATTTTTGATGTTTCCTCTTTTAATTTCTCCCATCAAAGAAAGCAAAAGAAGTATCCTCTTTGGAAACACTTTTTTGCTGAAAGGCTTTTCTATCATCTGTTGTTAAACCAAACTTCTTTTCACTAAATCACAGCGAAATGCCTGGAATTGGTTCGGTAAGATTTGGCAAACATTGTAGACACTGGTTCAAGGAAGAGTTGTTTTGCAACTTTGATAACGCATCAAATACTGGTCAAATGGGAATTGAATTGATGGTTTCTTTTATGACAGCTTAATTAGGTATGTAGTAGTTCCCACACAAAACCACTTCATCTCAAGAGACCTCCTTAATGACTCCTCCATCAAGCCATTTTAGAGAAGGATTCTGATATCTGTCATACAAACTCTTTGACAAGAGCTTTGCAGTTGTCTCTTCTGGAGGAGGATAAAGTTATTGGGTAAAGGAGAACTAATATCAGCCCATGGCAAACAAACTTCGTAACGATTATCTGTTTAAATTTTATTATTTTTAGGAAATGTTTTTTAGCTTTTACCTCCAGTTTTGACATTTTCAACATATGAGTTATTTTCTCCTTTTTCCGGTATGCTTTCGTGGTGGAACGTTAGCACACTCGACGCGTATTCTAGAAGTTCCGGCCTTACCCGGCCTTTATTTTCGCAACCGTTGGTCGCAGTCATATACATCCAAACGCAGAAGTGTTTTAAATGACGAAAATATTCATATTTTGGCAATGTCAAATTTTAAAGAAAATACTAATTTTCGACAAATAACAAAATACTTTTAATGCGAGCTGTATGTTCATATATTTGTGAAAGTTTTATACACGTTATGAAGCACTAAAATTATAAGACGCGTGACTACCATACAACAAAATTTGACCGGGATGTTTCAAAATTTGCAACTATTGATGCCATTTTCAGCTTGCCTTGAGGGATAGGTTAATTAAGTTAATAATTCGAGGAAATAAATTTAAATGAAGTACAGCGAAAGCTGTGTGCCATGCAGGGTAGTCATATGAGGTCCATATGGGGTAGTTTAATTTTGTTCACATTGTATTTTAGAATTTTATTGCATTTTCACAGAACCCGTTAATAATTTAATTCCCATCACCTTTTTCTCCTTTTCTTACGGCTACAATAGTTACAATATCTGAACAAAAAGGTATAGTTTTCTGTACTTTTTGCTCTCGAGGAAGGGTAGATCTTGTCCTTCATTACCCAAATGGAAGGAAATTCACAGTACTTTTTGGCATCGAAATGAAACCCAAAAGACATTCCCAACAAAATTCCAAACTGAAATAAATGATATAATATAAACAACACCATACTATCAAAAATCTAAAGCTTTCAGATTTTATATTATGCCCGAAAGGCGTTTTTTTAGCATTTCGTGTGTTACCTTTATCTATTAAATATCACTTTCTTCGCCCTTAAACCATAAAATTCAACTTAAGAGCAATATCACGATATATTTAAAAGGAGCATACCTTTAGAATTTCCGATACACTTCTTACAGAGTTGCCATTGCTCGCTTTGAAATCGTTGAGTTTGTTAACCAAAAATTCGTTAAAGTTTTACAAAATATAAAATAGATAATAAAACAAAAACCTAATTCCAAATTTGGGCTTCCACATGCCCATATTCGAGGGGAGGACTACGTTACTCAAAATTTTATGTATCTAGGTACGGTTGCTGTTTTCACAGTGCGAGAAACATTCATACATTCATGCAGATTCTTCATTATTTAATTTCTTTAAATATAATGCAAGCCGATAATATTTGGGGGCAAAAATTTGAAAAGTGAACTGCCATTTTATATCAGACAACGCAATATGCCAAAACGAAATTAATAGCACTTCTGGGGAAAATTGGGCTAATAATAATTCTTTTTGCTAAATTAATTATTTTATTATTCCGTCTGCTACAAAAAGAGTAAAAGGTGATGAAGTAGTTACTCATAATTTTTTTTTTTTAATCTGATGTGTACACCACATGACTTCCTTGTACGGAATACTAAATTGTACGCATTCTGCATTTCATTTACACTTATTAGATTGAATTAAATCTACTTCGTCGATAACGCATAAACCACAATAGAAAAAATGCACTCTTAATCGTTGCCATATCTTCTGTTTTAATACTATGATAAATCTAAAACGATGTATAAAAAAATTAAACAAACAAACAGAAAAATAAACAGTTTTTTACAGACGATTCAGTATTTCTCATTCAATTAATTCAGAGCTCACTTCGTGACAAGGCAAAAATACATATAAACTCAAATATCTATATTCAAAATTACGACGTCAATCTTAAACACTTATTTCCTCGAATAAATTCCAGACTTAATTAAACATGATTTAATTCGCAATAATAAAAGAAGGCGTTAACTTTGTTGTCGCGAAGCTTAGTTTCTCTAAATTGGCAACCAATCCACTATTCTGCTAAGTTTCAAATATAAACAAATATGGCCGCTATGGCAAAACAAATTAGGCTTAGCCGCACTTAAACAACTTTTAAATTGTTGATAATTCTACTACTATAATATGCAGGTTAACTAAAGGCATAAAAACCTTAACCGGAAGATAAGAACAACGTAATTCAATCATTTTTAAAGCAAAAAAATGCGCAATTTACAAACATATAAGATAAAGAAACAGAGCTGACTGAGCCGAGTAATAGAGTGGATATATATTTACGTATAGTTATATGCTTTTGATGCCGCCGATTGCAAACAAAATAGGAGGTTCACATCTATATGTTATAGCAGTCCTATGTACAAAATTTCAACGTTCTGAGGCTACTCGTTTTTGAGTTATACGAGATACACACATACATACGTACGTACGCACAGACGCCAGGAAAACAATCTCTTCAGAATCCATTTTAAACCAGTTTTATAATTTTTTTGGGGGGGAAAGAGGCTTTTATTCTGTCCTTACGTACAGACATCAAGCATAAACATCGTTAAATTGCAATGGATAGCGGTCAAAATGGTTATTTTCTATTAAATATGATACTCGAAATTTTTCGCGGTTACAATACTTCCTTTTTACTTCGTACAAGGAAGTAAAAATAAGTAATAATAAAAAAATAAATAAAATAAAAATTAATTAAGTAAAAACGGAAATATGAAATAGAAATATCGCGACGATGTAACTACAACGTCTCATGGCGTTTATGACGTAGCAGCATCAAAATAAATTTTAGCTGAAATCCTACGCTTACAGCATTTCACCATTAAATATAACAAGAGAAATAAAAACATGACTTATTCAAGTTTCTGCCGCCGATGATATTTCCAAATTAAAGAAATTGCTTCGAAATATGCGCAGTTGCTAGTTGAATATTTAATGAATTCGTTAATGTGAGATTTATGTACCCACTGCTGACAAGTTCGTAGATCGAAAATGAAATTTTTATGTAACGAAAATTACAGATATATTTTGTTTACAAAATGAAACATATTATAGTTCATAACGAATGCTTCCTTAAAACACTTTTCCTGTCGTTGTATCGCGAACATGTTAGTAAATGAGTTAAGTTTCATTGGTGTTCTTTTATTATTTGACAACAGTGTGAAGTGATAAATATTTAATTTATTAAAAGACAGTAATCTTTTCATCTGTTGCTCTGATTGCTGCTAGAGGAAAGCACAAGGTAAGTTTGTTACGATACAGAGGCTGTTCGCACATTTTTTAGACGATTTTGGTAAGCGGTAATAAAACATCGTTTGCTGCAAAAGAAGTAATTGCAATTGTACTATGTTTTTAAAAGGCAAAATTATCGTCTGTGGCTTAAAAGTTTTGTTTTTATTCAAAATGGCGAATTTAACAAAGCAGTGGTTCGAAGGATACATTTACGCTCTTTCCGAAGAGAAATATGCATACTCCGTTATCCAAAAACGATGTGAGAGTCATGGTTTTCTGATATCTAAAGCGTCGATAGGTAATATCATCAACAAGAAAGGAAAAACGTAAAATTGGAGCCTCAAGTGGGACAAAAATTCCAAACAAGTATCCAAGGAAAAAACGGAAATCTTCGACTATTGCAAAGGTACGTTGTTTAATGTTAAAAGAAAATCCCCCTAGTCAAAGGACAGTTGCAAAATCATTAAAATGCTCGGTGTCCCCTGTAAACAAAATGATAAACGTTGATTTAAATCTTAAGAAAGCGAAAAAACGCAATGTGCATCGTCTTCTTCCAAAGCATATCGCTCGACGCAGAACACGCTGCAGAATTCTATATGAGAAACACTTATCCAAAGAAAAATGGAAAACAATTGTCACAATAGACGACGCATAGATGTATTTAAACGATTGTAACAAAAAAAGAGCCATTTATTATTATAAAAGGAGAGGAAAAAATTTAAGTACATGGTTCAAAGAATCGAAAGTTTTTCAAATGAATTCATGATTGTTGCTGGTTTTTCTAACAATGGCAAGTTAAAAATAAAGAGAGTGCAACAAAATGTCAAGATTAACTCCAAATACTATCAGGAACATATTTTATCGCCAATTTTTCTGAAAGAAATACCATCGCTTTACCTACAGTGCCATCAATCTGTGAGACTCCATCAGGACAAAGCTAGCAGTCACACATCAAAATCCACTATAAATTTCCTAAGCGAAATGGAACAAAAAACTGGTAAGGCCATACCTCTTCACTGATATCCCTACTAAATCTCCCGATGTGTCACCTATGGATTTTTGTGCTTTCGGACTTTTAAAAACTGCATTATCCAAACGTTGTCCCAAAACCCTAACAGACTCTGGAAAGGTGTTCGGGAGGAATGGGATAGAATACCTCTTCTGACACTTCAAAAGGCATTATTATCCTGGAAATTCCGGTGTCGAAAGCTAGTTCAGAATAAGGGATGTCAAACAGAACATTTAAAACACAAAAATTTTATGTATTTTAGTTTTGTGAATACAATATACATCGTCTAAAAATGTGCGAACAGCCTCTGTATTTCTAATATGTCATAATCTTGATCTGATTTAACTGATTATCCTTGATAACCGCAAAGCATCTAGATCAGCGATTCTGAACTGGTGGTACGCGCGCCACTGGTGTTATGCAAGAGAAAAATAGGTGGTATGCAAAGAAACAAAATATTTTTAATTATTAAATTCCAAAATCTCGTGAAGGAAAAGAATAATTTAAAGAAATTTTCTGAGATTGAACTCTAACTGAAGATTTCAAAAATAACACACTTGTTAACTGTAGGCTGAACGAAAAAAAGAATTTATAGGCATTTTAAATAAAGCTATTAAATTTTTATTCCTTTTTGCACAACCTATTTGTGTGAACAGGGATTTTCTTCCATGTTATATTTGAAAAAAAAAATACAGAACAAAATTAAATACGCATATACATAACAAAATTAAATTTAATAAATGTAAAATTAAAAGTGGATGGTAATTTGCGGTTAAAGCTAAGTGAAATATAAGCAGGCATAAATTGATCTCAGCCACAAATTTAATAATAAATTTCAGAATTCAAGTATTATAACTTAAATCTTGATAACTAAAATGGTAACCAATTTTTAATCTAATATTTTTATTTGTGCATATTTAATACAAATAGCCAACAGGTTGTGCAAATGGCAAAATATTTTTTTTAATATTTCTGTCAAGGAACGGAAAAATAATCATTGTAAAATATAGTGGTGGTACTAAAGTTTCCTAGCCCGCTTTCTAAAAGTCCAAAAGCGCAAAAATCCATGGGTTCTACGTCAGGAGATTGAGTAGGGATATGAGTGAATGCTATGGCCTTGGTAGATCCATTTCTTCAGGAAATTAACTGCGGATTTTGCAGTGTGGCAGCTTGTTTTGTCTTCATGCAGTTCGACTGATTGATGTCAGAGTAAAGAGAAGGTGTTTCATGTTTGAAAATTGGGTATAAAATATGTTTCTGATAATATGTGGAGTTGCTCCTAATATTTTTCTTCATTGTCTTTATTTTTAATTTGCCGTTATGTGAAAAACCAGCAACAATCATAAATCCCTTTGCAAAGCTTTCTTTGGATTCTCTGAACCATGTTTAAAGATTTTTGCCAGTCTTTGATGATAATCAATGCATTTCTTTTTATTGTAGTCACTTAAATACAACTAAGATTCATTTATTGTGACATTTATTTTCCCGCTTTTATCCGAATCAATGTTTCTCATAAAGAATTCTGCAGCGAGTTCCTCTTTCGTCGATATGTCATAGAGAAAGACGATTGATGTTATATTTTATCACCTTTTTAAGTTTCAAATCAGAATTAATCACTTCGTTTTCAGTTGACACTGAGCATTTTAATAATTCTGGAAACTGAAACTCAAAGCTGTATGTAAGTAAAGTCAAAGAACCTCTATGTAAAGAACGAAAGGCTCCATAGACGTAATGTAAACCACTTTGTCTGCAACGCCGCTACAAAGAAAAGGGAACATTCGCCAAGGGATTTGGCGACGGAATTTGTTGGCGAGAATTTCCCCCCCCCCTGTGATGTGCCGGTTCTTTGGTACCTAGCCGACATTTTCCCCCTCCGCGACGTGTATAGGAAATTGAGGAACACGGGTTAAGATGAATCGTTCTTTGACTTGTCGCGATAATTTAAACTCGGAAATGATGAAATATTAGGTGAATTTCACTTTCACTGGCTGTTGAACTTCCATTGTCCATATAGCTACTTGAAACCAAAGAACCTATTCTTTGTTTAAACTCTTGCTAAACGTAACGGTCGAACCTGTTCAAACCAACTTCGACATTCAGCTTCGAGCTTGGGCGCTTTTGGGTGACAGATATTTCACGCATGCGCAGTTGTTTCCCTTTTCGTTGGAAGGGAGCCACTTCTGCTTCTGCGAAGTTTTCCTTCTTAACAGTACTTCCTTCTTAACATCTTCTTTGGTAAAGCTTCTTGTGATCTTCAATCTACGACTAATATCGACTTCTATGAGTCTTGATTAGTAAATCAAACTGATTGCCATAGGCCAATAGCGGTAGTAATTAAGAAATGATGCCCTCTGGCATCAACACCCGGAGGCGAGAAGGATAAGCATAATCAGATTAGCAATATTAAACTGGCATTGTTACATCAATGGCATTTGAACTTTCGGCACTCCCATGCTATAACATGACGCCAAATTGCAGCGCCAATCCACTGCAGTGGTGGCGATGTAAACTAAATCTCTTCCCCTCCTCCTCTCCCCTGCAGTGACGTCATGGAGGTTGGAAGCGAGATGGAGAGTATAAGATGGAGTGATAAGATAAGATGGAGAGGCCGCAATGGGTTTTGACACGATTGGATGTAAATATTTTGCAATTGTGTCGTAATTATATATATAAATGTATATATTTTCTATTTGTACAGTATTTCAGAGTCCTAAGTGTACGAAAAGAATACATTTTTAAGCAAAGTTTATTGTTATTAACATTAAAATTATGCATTATTTCTTCTCCACTTACAGAGCTTCTACCTAAATTACTTTCTCAAATATGACATGATTTCTTTAGCTTCTGAGGCATCTTTTAAATGAAAAAAATCTAAGTCAATTTGTAATTAATGCTCAATTCGGTCCAAAACACAACATATTTTACACCCGTACGCCAAAAAGTGACAGAGATACTATTTTATACTAAAATGCGGAATCATATCAAAGGTCATGCAGAAATTAAAGATCTAAATGTTTGTTTTTGTATTAAATTAAAAGTAAAATATCGTTTAAAAAAATGCTTCTAATATCAAAAAATTACATGATGAGCTACGCAGATTATCGTGAAAAATATTCATTAATATTTTTTTTGTTTGTTTGTGAAATAGTAATCGTTTTCACAGAATCATATAGACTTCTCTAGAAAATCATTGGCAGGCTTCAGTACTGGCACGTAGCGAACTCATAGCATTATTTGCATTACTTAAAAGTGGAAGTATTTTAATGATTTTTTTACTATTACGATTTTAAACTAACAAAACATCGTGATAATACTATAAATAACGTATATTACAAATTATTTGTGTAAAATTTTTTTCAGTGTACCAAATGTAATAAAATTATAAATAAAGGCATTAGTAAATATCAAAGAATACTACTAAATGGCATTTAAGGGGGGAAATCAACTTCGAATTACTGTAATTTATTTATTAAACAACCCCTAAATGCAAATTCTAAATAACATCGAATATCACAAATTTTGAAATTAATCTCAGTCAATTTTCGTTGCACGGGGATCACGGGGATTTTTCTAATAAATATAAAATTTTCCTAGATACAAGTATAGGAATAGAGGAATGTGAAAAAAAAATCTGAAAGGTTTCAGATTTTAATTACGTCCAAAGGGGCGTTTATTTAACATTTTGTGTGTTACCTTTATTTATTAATTATCATGTTCTTCGCACTTAAAATTCAGTTCAACAGCAATATCGCAAAATAATTTTAAATTGAGCATATCTTTAGAAATTTCGGTACACGTTCTCACGCGCTGGAGATAAAAATGTTTTTCTGCACAACGTTGGTATTGTTGGCTTTGAAATCTTTGAGTTTGTTAATGAAAAATTCGTTAAAGTTTTAGAGAATATTGTTACGAATTTCACATTTATTTGGCTATTTGTTACGGATTTCATATTTATTGAAATATTTATTTGGAATTGTAATTAAAATTTCTTTTTATTTTCCCGTGCAACGCAGACGATTTATTTTGGCTGTTTATTTAGAATTGTAATTAAAATTCCTTTTTATTTTCCCGTGCAACGCAGACGATTTTTTTGGCTATTTATTTGGAATTGTAATTAAAATTCCTTTTTATTTTCCCGTGCAACGCAGACGATTTTTGAAGAGAAAGCTATGTCAAAATAAATAAATAAATAAAATCAGCAGTAAACTGAAAAGTGAAACGACGCAAAATGCCAAAACGAAAGTAATAGTCCTTCGGGATTCAAATCCCTTTGAACTAAAAAGCTAGATTTGGTATTTTATACAATTTTATTTTTAATTGAAAAATGCGAAAACTGGAATCTTTGGCTCATTTGAAACATTTTTGTAATTGGAAGAACACGTCTAAGGCGCTTGCGAAAATAAAGGCGGGATAAGGACTTGTCTGGAAACGGTGTATAAGGTATCTCCCGCCTTCTCGGCATGTCTTCGTAGTGTAGTGGTCAGCACGCTCAGCGCGTATTCGAGAGGTCCGCGGTTCGAGTCCCGGCAAGGGCATTACTCATTTTTCATCTCTCCTGCTTCGAAAAATCGTAATGTGTCTACACTGACGCCCGAACTAAAACAAAAGTTGGCGGATGATGATTCTTCACCACCAGGATTCCGCGATTGGGTCCCCTAATCCCCAGTCGACCTTTAAAAGGGGAAGTATATAAGATATTTCTCCCGCTTTCTTCGCATGCCTTCGTGGTGTAGTGGTCAGAACATTCGATGCGTGTGCGAGAGGTCCCTGTTTCGCGAGGGCATTGCTCGTTTCTTCAGCTTCTTGACGTCGAAAAAATACCTAATGTCTCTACAGGTGTATACTTTTTTGTATTATTAATTAAAATAGAATATTCATTCAGGCAAACAGTACAAACAACCGTACGATTATTGAGCTTACGTAAAAGAAAGTATTATGATTACTAGGGAAAATAAATTATTAGTTATTAGTTAAATTATTAATATTGATTTTATAAGCAAATTATTCTGATTAAAATAAATTATTATTATTTATTATAACCTGCTGTTATTATTATTGTTATTACTACTGAGCATGTGCAAAATGAAACATAAAATATTTAGGCACAAAAAAAGTGTTTTAAATCACCGGTTTTTAACAAAAATCAATCAAAATTATTAATAATTAATGAATTTAACATGCACAATGACAAAGACAAAAATCAAGATCTTACAATGTGATTAATGCTTTAACGTTTGTGCGATTTCAGGATGAGGAAAAAGGTTGGCGACAAGATCAAGCGAGTTATAAAAAGCTGCATCCTTGTTTGTTGCTTTATTGGTTTCGTAGTACAGACTCTGGAGCTTTATTATCTTTATCTGACATACCCGACTGTAGTGGACATGCAGACAAAGGCCCCTCTGGAAGTAGATATGCCGGCTGTTTCTTTTTGCACCAATAATGAGTGAGTATAAAAATTTCGCTGCTTTACATTTAAAGGTACCGTGAAGTAAACAGAAAAAAAAAAAGAACTCTTGTAACGAATCAAACAAAAACTATTAAATTTCCTCCGCTCATTTTGAACTCCCGGGAGGGACTTTGCTCCTCCTCCCCCTAAACGTTTGAATTTGGATTGGGACGCCTTTTTTTTTATAGTTATCTTCGGAGCCCCATACAATAACAGTATGTAAATCACTTTCAGCTGTAAACTTTATGCTTGTAATTCCTTTTATATTATGTTTAAAAGACAATAATTTAAAGATTATACTTTCGAGTTGTTTGGAGTTAGGAAATAAGCCTTCCTGTTATACTCTTAAGGAATTTAACATATAAAATGCAGAAGACTTAAACACCGGAACGTAAATAAACGTAAGTTTCTATGTATGTTAATAAACAAAAATAACATTTCTCCTAAGAATAATAGCTTAATATGCCTGCCTGGTTTAACCAATACAGCCTGGATTTTTTTTAATGATAGATTCTACAATGTGCAGGAATTTTGAATTATTATTTTTCTTCTTTTTGCGGGTATCTTATTTAAATTATACCTTGTCTGCTTGTTCTAGATTACATGCCGCAGTTATTTGCCACATAGAAGGGATTTGCTTCTTCCCATCCGAACTAACGAATGCAGTAAGATTTTGCAACGCAAGCCAAGACGCTTGTAGCTACCCATGGATATCATCTACAAATACCGAGGTATATGAGCAACTCGTCTTTCATTATGCATAATACCATTTTCAGTGCCAGTGTGTTCAACTCATTCTTATATGTTATGTGTATATTATGTTATGTTATATGTTATGTGTATTTTAACAAATAAATAAGAAAATTAGAAGTCGTCTGAGCGGGATAGCGGTTACCGACGCTGACTGCCGTACCGAAAGGCCCGGGTTCGAATTCTGAAGATGGCTTGGATTTGCGCGGCATTGGAGCACCCTAAATATGCGGCGAGCCGAATGTCTTTTCGAGAGGTTGATGGCAGGAGTAGAGAAATGGGAGACCTTCGGAGCCTTCCCCCCCCGGGGTGCTCTCCATCAAAATTGGGGGAGGAACTGAGCAAAGTCGTACTGTCATCTGTATGCTGCTCAATGCTCTTGCCAGCGACAAGCTCAATATTGCTCTTCTTGCCAGGATGTATTGCCGGAATTGTTCCGATATTACCGCCAGACAAGTCACGCACACAAGTGGTGCTTCAGTTTTTGGATTTTTCTATTGACTTGGTAGTTCTGTCAGGACTGAGTGTTCGGTGCATATTCTTGGCAAACATCTTCGTAACAGCTTAAAGTCCTGATCTGGATCAGGGAGCTGAATGCAGCTATGTTCTGGTGGTAGATACTGTGATTAAGTGGTAGAAGAACTGCACTTGAAAGGGATTTAAAATCCTCTTTTATTAGATCGCAATTATTTACAACCACTTCCCAACTCGGGAGGGATACAGAAAGTAGAGACCACACGTGGGTCTAAAATGAACAATGAAATTTAAACTAAAACTAAATGGAAATTAAATTAGTCGTCGCTCACAGAGCTTATAACGCGAGGTTGGCCTCTAACTAAATGGTGCGTAGCAAGATTTACTAATACTGACGCACTTGGATTTATTTCAATAAGGAATCACGTAAAAGCACTCTGGCTTAGAATCTAAATGCTAGTTTGTCAGGCGAACGTCGAATAGAGTGACCGTGATCTGACACTAAAAGCTCTCTCACCCTGAGAGGTTTCTACCTCTTGCTGAAATAGTCATTGGCTACACTTTAAATTAGCATAAGCTGAAAACACGCGCTTCTTCTAACGGGAAGTTGAAAATGAGAAGAGATAGAAAGATTTAAATTAAAATAAAACTTTGTTAGTTTAATTAAAACCTTACAGTAATATTTACTTTCTTTAAGTGAGTCACTAAGTGGTTAGCTATATAGACAGCTGCGGAGTTCACATGGATGTACAGGTGACGAGAAACTGACGTACGAGTTATTATTAAACCCATTTATTTGTCCTTTTTGTTTGATTTACACTATACCGTATAAAGTTAATGAATAATATTTTTTGTTCTAGTTTTCAACCCTTTACAATTTTGTGAAGATGAATGACTTAAACGTTTCCGTGTTGACTCAACTGAGAAAACCCTTGAATGAATTTTTCAAGTGCAAAATCGTGTCTACTGAAGAAGAGCGTGACTGCAAGTAATGTAGCTTTCTCTTGACTCTATTTTCATAGATTCAGATAAAATGATGACTTCTTTAAATACAATAGTCACCAAAGCTTCATTATAATTAAATATTAACGCATTTTTTTTTATTTATATTCTTAGGTAAACAGAAAAACTATCTCTGCACAAAATAAATTCTATCTTCAGCTTTTATTAAAAATATTTCTTATATGAACGTCCCTTATTACGTGAAAATCCCGCCCCGCAGCTTTCAGTTGATTGAGACAGGTTATGCAGATGAAATAATATTTAGAAATTCAGAATGCAAGCTAAAATAATTAACGTAAGAAAATAATAATGCAAATTGCGTTAGCTATATCGAAATATAATGTTACAGATTCATCCATTTCAACGCATTCTTCTAGAAGCTACTAGCGCTAATCTATTGTAAAGTCTTGGAATTTTTCCAAGCTAAATTGAAGGTCATAAAGCAAAAAATTTTGGAAAAATGACAACAATTCTGAGATATTCAATTAAATAATAAAGTAACCTAAAGTGCAGTATTGGAAGAATACTAGAAAACGAAGGGAGAAACTATTGTTACGAATTTTTGTATTTAATTTGCTATTGTCAGTAGAATTGCAATTACATTGTTTCATTTTCCCGTGCAATGCAGCGCGTGACGCAATTTAAGAGAAAGCTACGACGGAAAAGTAAAAATACAAGAGCGCGTGCATTTAATATTTAGTAAATAGATATGTCGTAATTGTTTTTGCTATCCAAAAAAATCGAGAAAATATCAGTCTGTTCTCGTGCATGATTAAAAAGCTTATAAAAGCCGGATTAAAGCATCTCAGCTCAGTTGTTGTTGTTATAGTAGTAGTAGAGCTGTAGTTGTTTACTTAGTGATTGTAGCGAATTCGAGGTGAGATCGGATTAGTTTTCTCTGTACTTTGAATTTGAGCTCTGTTTATATTTTAGTAGTTTAAAATATAACTACTGTTAGATTTTGTGATATTGTACGAATATCTCTGAGGAAATATTTCAACATTTTGTTTTATTTCTTGTGAAAAGACTAATCATCGCTTTTTAATCATCGCTTTCGTTCATCGCTTTTTAATTGTCCTAATCTCAACAGACTTTGAATAAAATATTTTAGAGACTGTGACTTGCCTCTTAATCGAATAATCCGGAAAGAGGTTAATACTACTTTATTTCGGTTGTTGAAAGATGAGGGTCCGTATTATTTCATCTAATTTAACGCTGTGAATTGTTCCTATATCTAATCTTTTGGAGTTTTACTCTTGTTTCATGTCTGAATCTGAGTTTTACATATCTTTCTATCTCATCATTTAGCGTTTTATTACCTCATTTGATTTTATAAATCTGCTCTTGTTTTAAATTTGAATTTGGAAATATTTAATGTGTGTTTGGGGCATATAACATTTCAAGTTATGAGGCAAAAAAATCCACCCCTACCAGAAAATTAAATTAATCTTCGGATGGAATTTTATTTTTATCTAGGTACAGGGTCTATGTAATTTCATTTCACTTATTAAAAATAAGTCATAATATAAAAAAATAATTGTAAAAAATAAGGTACTTCTCCCGCTTCTTCGCATGCCTTCGTCAGGTAGTGGTCAGCACGCTGGACGCGTAACTGAGAAGTTCGGGGTTCGAATCCCGGCGAAGGCATTGCTCATTTTTCATCTCTCCTGCTTCTGAATAACCTAATGACTCTACAAAGTAATTAAAAACTTTTTATGTCTATATTAATATTCTCATAAGTTTTATTACGGAATTTTTTTTCTATTCCCAACTTCAGTACACTTACAAATAAATACATTACTAAATAAAAGTACATCTCTTCCAAATGAAACATGCATTCCTTCCAATCCCTTAAAGGTCGAAAATTTGATTTTTAAGGGGTTGGCCAGATTTTTAAAGGGCATATATATTAATAATATTTAAATCATTTTGTTTTATTCAAACACTTTGATTACTAATTCTTAACTAAATTTGCAACACATACCATATATTTTCAGATTAATATAAGGCATTCAATATTCTAATTTTTTAAATGCTTATAATTTTTTTGCTTGAATATTTAAATTCACTAAAAGGATAGTTATAGTATTATTCACACGTAAATATATTTAAAACAAATTTCCGAATCATTGGGTAAAATCCATTAAACTGAAAAAGCGCATTCAAAAACAGCAACTGTAGCCTGAATACAAGATTCATAACAACAACACAATAAAAGAGGTAATATAATCCAAAGGAGAATCAGAATGATTCTTTAAATTTCAATGTTGGGGACAAAATTTGGGTTTCAGATCTTGCATTCAAGCTGCAGTTACTGTTACAAGATCAGTGAAGTCACTGATAAAATTAATATTAAAAATAATATAAATCAGGAATGTTTTTTGTTTCTTTTAGCTATGGAGACATTATGTTAGGATCTTACTACAGTGATTCTGATGTTTTCAATCTATGCTACATATTCAACACGCTTTGGGGTCATCCGAATATAAACATTGGAAAAATTAAAACCTCTGACAGTAAGTACTTCTGATATTTTTTCTGCATAACACCCAGCAATTTCAAATTAAAGATTTTAAATGAAATACAGTTACAGTGAACAATGATGTGAGTAAATCATAGCTGGAAAACGCGGTGTATCATAAATGTTTTAATTTACGGATGTTTTGATATAGATTACGAGGGGGAGTCTAATGAAAACCCTAATTATTTTTTTAAATATTATTTATTGGTCACAAGGGTACAGAAGTAAATCACTTTTCAACATAGTCCCCTCCTTGTTCAATGCAAGTCCGCCAGCTCTTCAGAAGAGCCTGAATACCTGCAGAAAAAAAGTCTTTTGGGCGACGGCGCAACCACTCGTGCACCGCGTTGCGCACCTCTTCATCGGAGTGGAATTTCCTGTCGCCCATTGCTTCTTTGAGCGGACCAAACAGATGGAAATCGCTCGGTGCGAGGTCTGGCGAGTAAGGGGGATGTGGCAGGCATTCAAATTTCAGGTCTGTGATGGTCGCAATCGTTGCACGTGCCGTATGGGGCCGTGCATTGTCGTGCTGCAGCAGCACACCGGCTGACAGCAATCCACGTCGTTGCGTTTTGATGGCAGGCCAGAGATGATTTTTTAGGAGGTCCGAGTACGTAGCACTCGTCACAGAGGTTCCTCGGGGCGTTTAGTGTTCCAAGATGATGCCCTTTTCGTCCCAAAAGAGGGTCAGCATAACCTTCCCTGCAGACGGCTGTGTCCGAAACTTTTTGGGTTTCGGTGATGAGGAGTGGCGCCACTCCTTGCTCGTTCGCTTTGTTTCAGGCTGATGGTAATGCACCCATGTTTCGTCACCAGTGACGATTCGTGACAGGAAGGCATTACCGTCTAAATCCTACCCACACCATAATGCTTCAGCCTCGGAATGCGTGATAATCGGTGATGTTTTGGGACTGATTGCGTGTTCGTTGTTCACGCCGTATCCTTATATGCTTGTCATCTGGCTCCAGAACAAATTTTGACTCATCAGTAAACATGACATCGCCCCAGTCAGACACATTCCAATTGACATATTCCCGGCACCACTGTAATCGTGCTTCTCTTGATTGGACGGAGAGAGGAACACAAACTCGAGGTACCCGAGCGTACAGTCCACTCATATGTAATCTTCGGCGTACAGTAGCTGCAGATATCGCCTTACCAATGGACGCTGTAACCATAGATATCACACGTGTGGAGATCGCTCTGTGATTTCGCTTAGCTGCAATAGCAATATATCGATCTTCCGCGAAGGTTGTAACCCTTGGGCGACCGGCTACGTGCCTTCGGACAACTGTCTGTGTGGTTTGGAATTGTTTCCATAAACGTGAAATTACAGAATGATGAACGCCGAAGAAAAGAGCAACATCTGTGATCGATTGTCCTACTTCGATGCGCCCCACAGCACGCCAGCTCTCAGAATATTCCATTCGTCTTCTGGAAGTCATAGAAACACGTATGTCTTGAAAACAAATTGTACGAAAGTTTTAGACACATTCTATCAGCACTCAACTACAATTACAATCAACTTCTGTAACCCTTTATAAAGCTGGCTTCTTATAAGACTGCCTTTTTTGCATATTTCTTGACAAGAAAGCGCGATTGGCTGTTACCTAACATATTTGCATACTTCCATCTACCTTTGCAGCGAATTGCATCCTCTTCAATTCTGATTGGCTTCCAGAAATTAGTTCCTCTCCGTGCTTAACTTTTGGAAGTGAGTGTAGTTACCTAACAATCGCTGGTCTTGCTCTTAAATTTTATTCCGTACCATGCGAATATCTGAGGAAAATCGTGTCTCGCTTTCACTTGAAATGTTTAATAATATTTTACCAGTAAGCTGAAATTCCTATTGTGTTTTCAAAACGCCCTGACGAAATTCAGTGCTTTATTACAAATTTGAGTTTTTATTTGAAACAAACACATTCAGAAATTATAGTCAATATATCCCATATAGGTATATTTTTCTACTTTTCAAAATATTTCATTTCCTATGAAATTTGATTCATTGCCAAACAATGAAATGTTACTTAATGTTTACTTCTGATTGAATTTCGTATCTTATACTCGTATAAGCTTAGTATAATTAGTTAACAAAATTACAGCCAAGATAGAAAGTAAGTGAATTTTTCCCGAAATATTATATGTTTCATTTCGGAACATTTATACGAGTATCTTCATTTTTAGTTCTTTAATATTTTTTCTCTGCATCACAAGTAAATTTTCGAGCATAAATATTAGAAGTTTTAGTTTAGATGGAATTCATTTTCGAATAACTGCGATATCGTGGTTTTTCAGAAACTATTTTGAAAGTTCTTTATTAATAACCTTTTGAATACTTTGTATATGTTACCGGCAAAGTATGATACACCGTGAATTCCTCAAAAATACAAATGTTACTCTGAAAAGATAATGAGAATGCCAATAAAAAAATTTTATTCAAAATACGAAAAGGAAAAGGAAATTTGTACAAAACAAATTTTATGCCTTTCTCAATAATATAGAAATAAAGTTTTCATATAAAAAATAAGAAATTAAAATTAACCTACTTTTTGCAACATGGCAAGCTTGAATGACATTTTGAATTACATTTCATTGCATTTTTCAAAGACATTTCATATTGTTACGGATTTCATATTTATTTGGCTATTTATTTAGAATTGTATTTAAAATTGCTTTATATTTCCCGTGCAACGCAGACGATGTTTGAAGAGAAAGCTACGTCGAAAAAAAAAAAAAAAAGAAAAGAAAAATAAAAGAACGTGTGCATTGAATGTTTAATAAATAAATATCTCGTAATTACTGTTGCCATCCAGAAAAATCTAGAAAAATCGAGATTGTTCTACTGATAATTAAAAACCTTCTAAAAGCCGAAAAAAAACACCTCATCTCAGTTGCTGTTCTATTGTACTTTATGCTGTAGCGATTTCGCTGTGAGATAGAATTAGTTTATCTGTTTTGAATTGAGTTTTGGTAAACGTTTGAAATATTGAGACATTGTGCGAATATCTCTGAAGAAATATTTCAGCATTTTGATTTATTTCTTGTGGAAAGAATAAATTTTTGTTAACTTTTTACGACTTGTGCATTCAATCCATAACGAACCCGTACGCATGCAACAATACATTTTTAATGTGAAGTATACCTAACTCCCTTTTTTTTTTTGCAGCCCAAATGAGCGTTGGCCCAGAAGGGCTATTAATTTCGTTTTGGCAATTTGCTTTGGTTCGCTATAAAAGTCTGAATCACTTTTCAAATTGTTGCCACCAAATATTAGAGCCCTGCATAATATTCAAAGAAATTAATGAAGAATCTGCGTGAATGTATAGACATTCAACATTTAACATTCAAAGCAAAAGGGAATCTCACCAATTAGTAGAAATATCGCTGACGCTAGACACAAACAGAGATTTCTGTTACAGTAGGCTTATAAGGTATTTCGCCGACCTTCTTCGCATGCCTTCCTGGTGTAGTGGTTAGCACGCTCGACGCCTATTCGAAAGATCCATGGTTCGAGTCCCGGCGACGGCATTGCTCATTTTTCGTCTCTCCTGCTTCAGAATACATATGACTCTACAAGTGGCGCCCGAACTAAAAGGTGGTGGATGATGATTCTCCAACACCAGAATTTGGCGACTGGGGACCCTAAAACGTAGTCTTCCTTTAAAAGGGGAGTATATAAGGTATTTCTTCCGCCTTCTTCGCATGCCTTCGTGATGTAGTCGTCAGGACGTTCAATGCGTATTGGACAGGTCCGTGTTTCGAGTCTCGGCGAGAACATTGCTCATTTTTCACATCTACTGCTTCTAAATAACCTAATTACTCTACAAGTTGATGTTGCCAATCCTCTTTCTCTAAACTTGTCAGGACTGTTTGTTCGGTGCATAATCTTGGCGAACATATACGTGAATTAAACTAAGTCCTGATTTTGAACAGGGAGCTGAATGCAGCTATGTTCTGTGGTAGAAAACTGTGGTTAAGTGGTAGAAGAACTGCACTTAAGAAGGATTTAAAATCCTCTTTTATTAAACCACAATTATTTACAGCCACTTCCCAACTCGGGAGGGATACAGAAAATAATGACCGCACTTGGGTCTAAACTGAACAATCAAATAATTTAAACTAAATTTAAATAGAAATTAAGTAATCGTTGCTCACAGAGCTATGAACGCGAGGTTGGCCTCTAAATTATCAGTGGTGCGTAGCAAGATTAAGCTAATACTAACGCACTGAGATTTACTTCAATAAGTAATAGAGTAACAGCGCTAAGAATTTAAACATTAGCTAGTCAGGCGAACGTCGAACAGAGCAGCCGTGATCTGAGACTAAAAGCTCTCTCACTCTGAGAGGTTCCTACCTATCGCTTAAATAGCAACTTGGCTCCACTTCAAGTTAGCACAAAGCTGAAACGCACACTCATTCTAAGGGGAAGTTGAAATAAGAACAGATATGAAAGGCAAATTAAAATAAAACTTTGTTAGTTTAAACTAAAACTTTACAAACTTATGCCTATTTAAAATCCCTTCCTTTTACATATTTTACTGGGACATACGTACAAAATAGATTTTAACATAAACAAAAATACGTTACTTAAAATAAACCTTATATAATAACCTTCGTTTTCTAGATATATATACATAAACTTTATGTAACACGATTTTAACGGTATACGCAATATAGTAACCCTCCTTACGGGAAGGTTTTATTGCATATGCCAGGTGGCCAAGTAAAACTAGGCCAGGAAAACTGTTTTCCGAACCAGTTTCAGACGAATTTCGTGACAGCAACCTGTTAGTTGTTTGAATGAGAGATGCAAGTATATTCAGTGATCAGTTGAACGCGACAAAAAATATACTAACGATTAACAAGTGCGTGTTTGTTGTTGATATTATGCGAAGCACAATCCGTGAAAATCAATATTCAAGCAGAGCTCACTCTGCCTCTCACCTCTATGAGGACAACGGGTCTGCTATTCTGCTTAAGCTGTCTTTGCGTGTCGTCGAGCAGAAAATCTACTCTCTGGTAACACGATCAGTCCGAGAAGGCTGGAGAGACAATATAATTTAAACAAATGTTGAGTTGCACAGACATACACAGAGTTCTGTGTTGCTGCAAGTGAACATTATATCATAAGCTTAAAAGTTGTACTGCATGAACTATTGAATTATTTACATAAATTTCATAGAAAGAGATGTTGTGCCAGACGGCTTAGGAACATTTCACAGAACGTATCCAGTTATCAAAATAATAAATCACAGACATGTTTACACACTAATTGTAAGATTACGGTTTAGGTAACGGGAAGAAAATACGCGCATTACATAGAAGGGATAAGTATACTAATGATTTAAAAATACGAATAAATAAGGAATAAGAATAAAGATTAAACATTATGTGAGACTAAGTAACGTGGTACAGTTACTATTAAGACAGAGCTGCTATGAGTGTCTCCCAGTTTTATAAATTGAACACAGTACTGCATCGACGTCAGCAGTGGTCATTTCCAAAATTTTTTGTAAAGGCAGTTCGATTATTGATTTACGAGGTGAACCTAGTGTCAGGATTATCCACTTTTTCTGGGTCAGTTTTATTTTAGCCATTCTGTAGCATAGTTGACTGCGGATATATAGTTGTGTTTTTGTATATGTTACTGTGAAAGATCGAAATTGGAGAATGTCGACTTTCACCGGAGAATGTCAACATTCGCCAAATACGTCGGTGAAAGATCGAATATTGCATTACATTCTTGTACATTCGGACCCTCACCGGTGTATGTCGACAATCACAGATATGCTCTGGTGTAGGTCGAAAAGAGAGGCGACTGGCTGTTTCCCATAAATGCAGTTGTAAAAGCAAGGGCCTCTTGAGCAATTCAAAGTCTCATAATAGTTTAAGTTGTTGCAATTAATCAGATTTGAATCACATAATTTAGTAAGTTTTTTATTACTATTATTTTATTTTCTCATTTACTACGTACTGTATAATTAAGTAAGTTTTTTAACTTCTGTTATTTTCCTTTCTCATTTTGAGTGTATTGTGTGTTTTAAGTACTTGTGTGTTTTCTCGCGACTGAATTCCGGAGATGAAAATATAATATTCTCTTATATTCAACATTCACCATTAGTACATAGTGAATGTCGACATTCACCGGTGTAACTCAGAAATAAGAGTATTTGGAAAAGCGACTATGTGAATGTTGACATTCACCGGTGAAAGTCGACATTCTCCAGATTTCAGGCTTTCACAGTAACATATATATGTATGAAAAGAGAGAAAAATTAATTAAAATTTTTAATAGTAATAACTCAGACCAGTAAAGGGATAGAATAAAAATTGGTAAGCTAAAATGTTGAATTTAATAAACATAAGGATCGCATCCGGGCAGAAATGAAATCAAAACAGCGATTAAAGTAACTGTCCACCTAAGAAATGGGGAAAATTCTCAAAACCTTCTTTTGACGAAACTTGGAAAAAATCAGTTGTCTTATAATGTTTTATTATTTTTATTTTATTTATTATTTTATTAGTTTGACACTATGGTCAGTTCCATTTTTTCTCAACTCCCACCAGAATGCCTGTGATAGCATCTCGGTCTATTAAAAAGAAAAGCTTGGAGTAAGGTGGACATGAAAGGTTATCTGCGTACAGTGTGGTATGGAAGAATTATCTTTCACAACATTTCTATTCAGACGAAACTCATAAAGCATAATATAAAAAACCTGCAACTAGCTTATCATAGGACATGAAACTATGAATAAAAAAATCTGATGTGGACGCCACGTGACTTCCTTGTACGTCCTTTTAAATTATACATATTTTGAGCTGTAATTTATTTAAACATATTTTATTAGAGATATATTTCTTATTCCTCTATTTCTGTTTTCTCATTTTTCGGAAAAAATACATTAAAAGTCAAAATATCTTCATTAAAAACTGTAAAATACAGAAAAAACTAAAACCCCAATTACAGTTTAAAACAATTAAAGACACCATAGAAATTTAAATTAGAATTTTCTACTCCAAAACAAGCATTTAGACCAGCGTACAGGGAGACAAAATGTTCGGTGCACAAAAATTTTAAATTACGTTTCGATCCCACTGGGCAAAAAGACACTGAAGTTGCTGTACTAACTGACTTAATTCACTATGCTACTAAGAGTTTCAAATGTAAACAAATAGTCGCCTTGTTAGGGCTAGGTCTCTATTTTTAAATTGTTGGTAATTCTACAACTATTGCATGCACATTAACTAAAGCATAAAAGCATTAACCGGAACTTAAGGACAACATCGCTCAATCACTTTTAAATAAAAAAATGCACAATTTATTGACATATAACAATGAAAAAACCGAACTCGCTGAGCCGAATATATATATATATATATATATATGGAGAAAGAAATTTAGAACCACTTTTTCACAAAGACTAAAATTTAATTCATGTGTGTGTGCGTGAATGGTGAGGCCGACTTGTAGCAAGAAAGAAAGTGCACAACTATATGTTACAGTAGTCCCATGTACATAATTTTAACGTCTAAGTCTCATTTAAAAAATTTTGAGTTATGCGAGATACATACAGACGTACGTACAGACATCACGAAAAAAAATTCCTTCGGAATCCACTTTACAATCCCTTTTGGGGAAAAGAGTCCTTTATTCTGTCCGTAAGTACAGATGTCGACCAAAAAAAGTAGTTCAAGAGCAGTTATAATCCATATTTTCGTTTAAATACGATAGACGAAACGTTTCGTGATTACGACATTCCCTTCACTTCATACGAGGAAACTATTAATAAATTAGCTATGAATAAAAGCTAGAATGAAACTATTAAATGTTAATCAAAATCACTGAAACAACTTTGTATTTGGCGTACATTTACTAAAACACTCAATCGATTTCGAAGGCAGCTACAGGTCCCTCCTCATCAGGAGAACAAAATTTCTAGAAAGGGTTAGGTTAGGTTATTCAATTATGGCAAAGCACACGAGGGCTATCTGCCTAAAGGGAGGGATGTCTTCGTGGAGGACTTTCTAAGGGAAACTGACTCGTATACACGTTACACATGGGGAAAACCACAAAAACGCTCATGCAGCCAGCCCGTTCGCTGGATTCGAACCTCAAACCGAACTACCAGTGTTCAGCGGCTTTACCGCTCGGCCGCTGGTGGGCTTCTAGAAAGGGAAAGCAACTTCAATAACGGCTTTTTTTATACCCTCGGGTAGAACCACGCGCGAGGAGGCAACGCCATATATCGGCAAAAATAATAACCAAGAATTATGTTAATAGAATTTTAAAAGCGTTAGGAAGGACTGGCTTGCACATCAAATCATTCACTAAACATGCTAAATCTTTGTGAATATGAAAAGCCTCAAGAAAATCCAATTCACCAACGGAAGAAGCTTTTTGGATAATTTTTGCAGATCCAAAGTCAAAATTATGATTGAATTTCCAACTATGATACGCTACTGAAGACTTGTTAATTTCGCCCTTTCGGACATAAGATTCATGTTCCTTGATGCGAAACTTTAACGCTCGTTTTGTTTGGCCAATATATCTCAAGCCACACTGACACGATATACTACTATAAATTCCCCAAGAATTAAAGTCAGAAACGCAATCTTTTAGAGTTGAACCGTGGATTTTATTGATAGGGGAGAAACTGACCTGAAAATTGAATTTCTGGAGAATCCGTGCAATTTTAAATGTTAGTTAATTGGCATCGGAAAAAGAAATGCATGATATCAGGATTATAGCAAATTATTAAAATTTCGATTACGAGGCAATATTATACTATCTCTAGCTAAAACATAAATTATAGAAGCATACTAAACTTACAATTTAATTCATAATTTTAGTATACCTTTTTTTTTTTTTTTTTTTGAAATTTTAGCATACTTCTATGCTTACTTTCGGGATACCATACTAGTAAAATATAAGAAAATTGCTTAATTTTGTAGGATGGCTTATATTTATTTATGACTTAGAAGCTGCGTGTATACAGTAGCTTAGAGAGGAAAACAACAATAAGTAATTTGCAAAATTTGGAGTATTATTATGAGTTGAAATTGACACTAAATACGTAAGTTGCAAAGGTTGTGTTATTATTGTGAGCTGAAATTAAGCGAACTACGGGAAAATTAGTAATTAAATAATTTAATTAAATTAAGCTGTTTCACTGTAAACCTACTTTTAAACATTTGGGTAATATTATTAATCAAAGCAATGAAGTTTCTTCTTTCTTTTTTTTTTAATTGAAATGAACAGAATGGCAGAAAATTTTCTATTTGATTGTAAATCTTCAAAGAAATAACATTATCAAATAAGTGCTGTAACTCGTTCAGGCTAATAAACTGGACAAATTTCAGGGTATTATCCCTCCACCATAAAAATGAAGAACTTTCTAATCAAATATTCGTTTTACTTTTTTTCTTGAAGGTTTGTTTTGACTGATAACAAATCTTCTTCAGAAATATCAGTAAAAAATTAGTTCATAACCGAGAAAACTATTTAATACCCTCTATAGTTCGAAGGAGTTTTCATGTGGCTGTTAAAAATACAAGAATCAATATATTTTATATATGTTACGGTGAAACACCGAAATCTGGAGAATGTCGACTTTCACCGGTGAATGTCAACATTCACATAGTCGCTTGGTGTATGTCCGAAATATTTTCCACATACTCTTATTTCTGACTTACACCAGTGAATGTCGACATTCATCATGTACTAATGGTGAATGTTGAATATATGAGAATATTATATTTTCTTCTCCGTAATTTAGTCGCGAAAAAACACACAAGTACTTAAAACACACAATACATTCAAAATGAGAAAGGAAAATAATAGAAGTTAAAAAACTTACTTAATTATACAGTGCGTAGTAAATGAGAAAATAAAGTAATAGTAATAAAAAACTTACTAAATTATGTGATTCAAATCTGATTAATTGCAATAACTAAAACTATTATGAGACTTAAACTATTACGAATTGCCCCAGAGGCCCTTGCTTTTACAACTGCATTTATGGGAAACAGCCAATCGCCTCTCTTTTCGACCTACACCAGAGCATATCTGTGACTGTCGACATATACCGGTGAGGGTCCGAATGTACAAGAATGCAATGTTATATTCGATCTTTCACCGACGTATTTGGTGAATGTTGACATTCTCCGTCGAAAGTCGACATTCTCCAATTTCGGTCTTTCACAGTAACATATACACCTCTACTCTGAAATTACGGATAACAAAGAGAAATATTTACGAATAAAATCTAGAAAGCTAACAAACTTTTTTAGCAGTAAAGCAAAATTTACTGCTAATAAAGTTTATTCGTTTTCTAGTTATTAGCAGTCCAGTTTAGTAGAAGTAACTCGTAATAGCTCTTCAGCGTGCAATGTGAGCAGTGTTCAAAGCAGCAGTATGTGAGCAGAGAAATTAAATACAGTATTTCGCAGAAGCTATATCAAATATTATAATGTTATTTAAATTGTGTCAGTTATTGAATTTTGCTATTTGTTTCAGAAATACGATTGGAATTTCACATGAATGTGTTTGGCAGAGACTTATTAGACAAAATGCAATCCTCCAATCACCAGGATCAAAGAACTGCAGCAATACAGTTATCCGTTCATTCACCGTACGTTATCGTCAGTCCGTACGAAATGGGAATGAGCTTCCTTGAAGGAAAGAAGTACCAGATTAAACTGCAACAAGTAAAAAAACAACATTTAAGAATAAAATCTGAATCGATTTTGTAAAGTGCCTTAATTTGTGTTTTTAACGGGCATTCATAAACTTTAATTGCTATAGAGAGTATCATAAAAAGACGTGACTATGGGTTCTATTTTCTTAAATATTAATTTAAATTAATTCTTAAAAATTAATTAAATA
>KK114907.1:52724-67626 GCA_000611955.2 Stegodyphus mimosarum | reverse complement strand
ATATCTTACCTATATATATTATATATATATATATATAGGTAAGATATAAGAAAATACTATAGCTGCTTTAAGAATAATTGGCTACCTCAAAAAATTAACATTTTAGATTTGGTGCTCTCGCCGTAAGTTCATCCTTTCTCCCAAATTTGAGATCCGCTGCTTAAAAACGGAACTAAAACCCAAAATTAACCCATTACAGATTAGTCGTACTTCGTACATCTATCTTGTGTGAATATCTAATAACTGTGTAGTCTCTCCTTCGTCTCTGCGCTTGCGTGCCGACAGCTTGTCGCTCAGTCTCTGCTAGCTATTCGCTGTTAATTAAAATATAATTGCATATTTAAAATTGTGGGGAGCGTTTAGCACTCTTAGTCTTCTACAGTTATGTATTAATAAATTCGCCATTCAAGAATAAATGCTTGACTATCAAGCTTGTCCTGCTCCTAAATGTCCATCCGTTCATCCATTACGCCATGATGTCCAGTCATCTACGCAGCAGATTTTTCGGCCATTACTAAAGGTGAATTGTTTTCATCTTTCGCCAGAAGTATAATTATTACATATATATACTCCTTAAAAATCTATTCATTAACTTTTACGTTTCTTAAGGTATAGAATTTTATGAGAACTATTTCAACCATGTGGGCGGGAGGGTTCTGTGAACACAAAATTTTAATTTTTAAATGATCCCCTCTGAACCAAAACTCTAGAGAGTAACATAGTAATTAAAACCACAAAGCCAGGAAAGTGGTTAGTGACCCTGCCGAAGACTCTGGTTTCGAATCCTGGAGAAGGCTTGGATGTAAATTTTCTGTTAGTTTATAGGAGGCAATGGCGGTCACCTATTAGGTGCCTCCATAATAAAAAAAACCATCGTTTCCGGACTTACTAATGGCCAACGCCTACGAGGGCTATTGCCCACCATTGGGGGAGGGGGTGCAACGTAAGAGCATCCGAGATGGATGAATAAACAGACCAGAGCTCTTTAAATATCTATTTTAAAACTTAACAAAGATTTCTCGAGTAATAAAACGTAAATCATCACTCCAGTACCGCCATACATACAAAAACTACCGCTTGATGCGGCTCTGAAAAGTCGCGTGGCGCGACTTACCTACAGCATCATCTAAAACAGTCTCTCACTAAAAACCTCTTTCTTCCCTTTACGTTAAATTCGGAAGTAAACCGCCCCGGGGGGGCTCCTTACGAGTTTCCTCAGTGAAAATTACTTTTCGGTCATTTAGCGGACACTAGTAAGAGTTCTCACGGTAACAACACAAAGGATACCCTTAACACCTTTCTGTAGTTAATTTACCTGAAGATTAGTTCTCTTGAAAACAGAAAGTCTTCTAATTTAAAACGGACGTTTTACCAAAGACGAGAATCGTCACAGGGGGAATATAATAATTGCACTAACAAAGAACATAACAATATTCTCTTATCCAAGAGGAAGCATTTAATCGCCCAAGCAAGCTACGCTACTTCATTTTTAGGGAGATAACGGTTTCTAAATTCGTTTGAGATATCTCTTGCATTATATATGCTATAGCTTACATGTTAGAATGGCTACAGAAGCATTCTGATACCTCAAGCCTTATTGAGTGGTTTTCCACTTCATTGATATTAACCCACTCTAGCATTTATGAAGTAATTCTGTGATGCTTTTTGCGACAAATGAATTCTGTAATAACACAGTACACTCGGTTACTGCTGACTGCGGATATATGGTTAAAATGTATGGTTGCAGATCTTGCTTGCTATCAGCACAGTTCAATCGATGAATATTCATTTAGGCAGAAATCTATGGTAAGATAACCAAATGCCTCTGCCACAGTTATATACCATTTTCAAGCACTTCAGACAATGAAAAGCCACAGATTGCGTTCGGAAATATCCGCTACCACATCGATGAAGAAATAAATATTCGGCTGCCAAAAATCTTCAGGTGTATTCTCGCGGCTTTGAATCAGAATTTCTGTGGCTCAATAACACATTATGCACGAATATTGCATGTGTCGCCAGGTTCACTAGATCGATTAACTGAATGATTTGCAGTTTCATTTCCGTGCCAATAAAATGCAGCGATTCGGGAATTGCATGAACAGATGCAATGAACGCGTTAACACTGATGCCTTGCGGAAACGCAAAGCATACATTTATGCTAAAACGGACAATAAAGACCTATATTATTCTACCATTCCCGCAAGTTGGACAAAGCAAATTCTCAGTGGCTACGCCAGTATAGAAAATTCCGGAAACTATTCCAATGAAAATCTTTGCATTGCACATGAAATACTACAGCAGTAACGTAAATGGCAATGAGAAATGTAAGATTATTGGCCCCCGCGTTTTTGAAGATGGTTTTGACTTGCAATAATAGCTATGAATGCAAATCACTACGGTGTAAATTTCTTCCTGCTAGAATTGCAAACTTCCCAGTTGCTGGACACCATTCGGTACGAACAAGATGGCTCACTGGACATGCACGGTATGGATCTATACCGAGAATTGTTTCTCAGCATCTGATCTCTTCACTTCGCAGATACTTGGCCATCCTGCTCCCAGTATGTAACAGATCTGAATTACCTCCTAAACGTACTTGAAAAAAATAAGTTTTACTTGAAAAAGGTCTTCGACAACCACTTGCGCACCCAACAGGAGCCTCGAGGCCTATCTGCCTTAAGCAAGGGATGTCTTCGTGGAAAACTCTGTAGGGGAAACTGGTTTGCCTATAAGTTACACTTGGAGAAAACTACGATACGAAAGCGGCCATGCAGCTACTCTGTTCGCCTGGAATCGAACCCAGGTCGGAGCTACTAGTGTTTGGCGACTTTAGCGTTTGGCTGCTGGTGGTCTGTTGCAAATGAAGTATTTCCATTGTATCTCACTCAGTAACGTATGCGTTCTTTTTATTTATTTATTTATTTTGTAGTTCAGTGACAGATTCGTCATATTACTTGTTACTCGCATTACCCAAATTTAGATTCAAATGATTAATATTCCGTGGAAATTAAACTAAATGCTTTATTTTGGGAACGAAACTTATACTATATTCATACAGTTTTCTTCTAATCATAGGAAGAAAGACATCTGTTACCGCCTCCTTATCAAACGAATTGCACTGATTATATGAAATTATGGAACTCCAGAGGTGGGCGAGGACCAGTCAATGAAAGAGTAATAATTTTTTTTATTTTGAAGTAGTATATTCAACTAGTCTTTATTAATTCATTAAGATGTAATGTTTTACATTAATTAACAAGTTATATTATTATTATGGCTTTAACTTTCACTTCTATTTTCGTTAACTCTCACCAGAATGAAAATTAGTTAATTTATTTTAAGCGCAAAATTCTCGAGCTCAAAAGACAGCCTTTGGTCACCAACGTTTGACTGATCATTTGATTACTTCTATCAGGAGCGAATTGCTCAATCGACATTAACTTCGCTAACTGTAATTGCTCCATAAGAATACTCAAATCTGAGCCGAAGCCTATTAAGGGACGTGTAACTTTGTATTTAATCCTTTAATTTGACTGTAACATTTGTTCAACGTTGACTTGCAAGAACGGCTTTTACTTTAATGCTATGGGGTAGCTTGCATAACCATCAGGCTGGCGAGTAAAGTAAAAAGGTTTTTGTAGGGTATTATATGTTTATTAACCAGTTATTAGGATTTTGGTCTTTACTATAACTTTTCCTTTCCGTATTCCTCACCAGAATGCAAAAGAGATACATTCCGCAGGAGAAGAAGAGGAAGAACAACCTTGCTTGTTTACATTAGCTGTGCATAAATCACGTGAGCTCTTAGGTTATATGCAATGTTTGTTTACAAAAGCTATATATAAGTCACGTGATCTCCGAGATCATCGGAATGTATCCCATTAGCTTTGAGTGTATTTAATGTGAGGGCTTTGAATCTTAGAAGAGACAGCTTCTGGCAATCGCCTCTCTCCTCGCCAGTTTAATATGCGTCTATAAAATACATTTTGTGCCAGCTTATTCTGTTGCGTCTGTGGTCTTAGACTACGTTTGAATTAAATTATCTATTACTGTTACGTTAAATAGTCACTAGCGGTGGTTTCGTCTGTAGCACGAGTCGTGTCTTTATGTTCAAGTTAAGACTAAAACAAAAAGATTATTTTTAACCTTCAGTATTCTGTAAGTATTTATGTCGCGGTAATACTCGCTATTTATCTGGTAGGGTTTTCAGAATTTTAACTATAGCACCAGGTACAGTAGAAAACCTACGGTTTATTTCAAACCTTTGTCTGAATTGGCACATACTGTAACTTAGAAATAAGATGTACCAATAAGTCTTCTGCCTTTCTTTTACATTTCTAAGAGTTAATTTTAAGAGTAGTATAAGAGTAGTAAGCTAGAGCAGATAATCATTCACTAAATGCATAGTAGTTTGTACGGTTATTGTTACTTAAATTAACCAGTTGTTTACAATTTCAACCCTTACTATGATTTTTTCTTTCCGTTTTCTCACCAGCTAATTTTAGTTATAAATTAGTTTTCAAACTTCACATGTTGTCATCATATGTCATTACGCCATCATATGTTCATCACTTTGCAAACCTAAACAATTTTCTAATGGAAAATGAATTGAATTTAGAAGACAGTGTTAAAAGTTATACAAAAGAGTAGCTTTTTCAATTGAAGAAAGCTACAACAGAGCACAACTATAAACATTTTAATGCCCTTCGGAACAGCATATTTAAGTGAAACTATTTCTCAACGTATGTGGCAACAAAAGCAAAGTATAGAAACGAATTAAATGCAGAATATGAAATGCGATTAATGTAGATAACATCAACGGAGCTAGACTTCGACGTTTTATATAAAAAAGTGCAAACACGCTCCTAACACTATAAATAGGCAAGGGTAAGTGGTAGCTGGAGTACGAGCTAATGCTATTAATGAGTAAATTACATTAATTTTGTTAATTTTTTTAATAAAAAATATGATACTTCTCTTTGATTGTCTTTACATAAAGTACCTGTAGTATATTTATCTACTTTAAAAGCTGCCTTTAGATATATTTTTCTAAGAGTGGGATGGGATTCTCCGACGACAAAACTTGAAGACTACTGCTCTAAACAATGGCAGAACAATTGGAACATATCCATTACAGGCAGAAGACTGCACAGCATGTTCCCTAATGTCAATTAGAACTTAATTAGAGGCTGTGTGCAATATATCCAATACCTAACAGAGCACGGTCCATATATTTCTTATTTGCATTGTTTTGGCCTGAGAAATAATGGCCTTTGCATCTGCGGTAGCGTCGGTGATCCCGACAGCATTTATTCAACTGCTTAGGTCCCAAAAACTATTTATTTGAAAAGATCAACCATAACCCTCCAATAATCATGGGTCAGGACAACAGCAAAAAGAAATATACTCTCAGTCGCGTAAGACTTTGACTTCCATTGCTAGTAGTATAGCTGACAGCTAGCCGCCCAACCGAGATAGTGGTTAGTGGCTCTTGACTGCAGAAGGGCCCGGATTCGAATCCCTGAGAAGGCATGGATGGTTGTAAATGTATAGTGTGCGTGCGATATGGGGACGCCTTAAATATGCAACTAGCCGAAAGTCCTCTCGAGAAGATGGTGGTAGAGGTAGAGGGATCGAGACCCTCGAACCCATGCCCCCGGGGCGCTCTTTCTCAAAACTGAGGGCGAAATTGAGCTAAAGTTACCAGGACTCAGAGTTCTGTGTATGTTCTTTGAAAACATGGTGAAGTACTTACAAGAGTCCTTCTTCTCAAGTCCTGAACTGGAACAGGGAGCGGAAAATACGCTATGTTCTGGTGTAGCTATTGTGCTGGAGAATAACTGGACGTGAAAAGGATTTGAAATCCTCTTTTATTAAATCACTATTATTTACACACTTCCCAACTCGGAAGGGATACAGAAAGTAAAAGACCACACTTGGGCCTAACTTAACAAATCAAACAAATTTAATACTAAACCTAAAATAGAAATTAAATTAAACTTTGCTTCGCAGAGCAAATCGCGGAGTTTGGCCTCTAACTAAAAGGGTGCGTAACAAGATATACTAATACTAGCGCACTTCAATTTATTTCAATATGCAATCACGTAGTAAGCACTATGGCTTATAAATTTAGCTGCTAGCTGGTCAGACGAACGTCGAGCAGAATGACCGTGATCTGAGACTAAAGCTCTCACACACTGAGAGGTTTCTACCTCTGGTTCAAATAGTACTTGGCTGTACTTCAAAATTAGCATAAGCTGAAATCGCGCGCTTCTTCTGACGGGAAGTTGAATCAGAGAAGAGATAAAAAGATTTAAATTAAAATAAAACTTGGTTAGTTTAGCTAAAACCTTACAAAGCCACGATGTCACGTATATGTTGTTCAAGTCTCTTGCCAACGACACGCACATTTGACTTCTTGTCACAATGAATATCGTGGGCTTTTGTTGACTATTGACAGACAAGTGAGATTGGTAACAAAAGCATAGCTGACAACCTGCAATAATCTTCTGCTATGGTTCTTCCTCCCCTCTCTTCCCTCTCCCCCCCCAAAAAAAATGAACTAACATCTATGTACATTTGTATATTCTTACGTATTTTTTCTTTCTCTTCGTATCGAGTATTAATCATGTTTTATATATGCCGCATTATTTATTTATTGTGCTTAAGACACAATAAAGTATAACTCCGTTGCGTGATTTATCGCTGTAAATATATTTCTTATGTTAATATTGTGCCAATACATTGTTCTGTTACACAAATACCATAAATATGCAACATTAATTTGTACGTAATTATACGCTATGCTTTCATTTGCATTCCTATGGAAAAGTTGATGCAAGTTTTATCATGTCCATATATCATCGGTATACATTCTAGAACAATTTCTGCCTTTATAATGGTATCAGCATTTTTATTATAGTGTATTTGTGTATATTGTATTAACTATTTTGCTTTTTTCCGTGACGCAAATAATATAATGCACAGAATTGTGTTATCTGAACATGCATACAGGATGCATGTCTTCTTGTCCCTGCTAGACTTCTTACCATTAACCAAAACAGAAGTTTCTTCCATTTATAAATACGTAGATTTGGTTGCCATCTCGAAGGACAAACTCGGCAGATTAAAGATAATTCAGATGCTGAGGCTTTTGACCTAAAAGCTAATTAAATACAGAGGATGGCTACCCCATTACTGGAGGGGGAGAAGAAAACGAAAAATATGAGGAATAACCCTGCTTTTGTATGTGTAGCGTAAGATCTCAATATCTTATTGAACATTATAAGTACAATACAATATACTTAAGAAAAAAATGGAAGTTGAAATCTCAAGTTAAAAATAAATCAAACTATATTTCGGATGAAATATTACTTCTGTATTTAAATCCTTCATATATTAAAACATAACTTATCATGTGACATTATCGTGATTTTAAGATTTAATTCCGATTCTTAGTTAAGAATGATTCCCTTCTTGTAGATGCTACTTGAAGAATGCAAATACAACATTACCATGGATAAAATGGGTTGTATCCCATTTTCTGTGGATTATCCTCACCACAATACTGTTTGCAGATACTGTAGTGACTGCACAAGTAAGTACCAAATAGCTCTCCTTCAGATTTTAATAACACTGAGAAACTGGTCAAAATTTAATGCGTCAAAAGAAAAGATATCTGTCCCTACATCATCACCTATCTACAAAACTTCCGATACCGAATTAAGTATAAGTACAACTTACAACTTAAATGACTTGTGTTCCAGTATTAAAAATTGCTCTTACAAACCTAAATGAGTATATGTTACCGTGAAAGACTGAAATTCCAGAATTTCAATACATACCAAATACTTCTGTGAAAGACCGAATATTTGGTTATATTCTTGTACATTCTGACCATCACCAGCTGTTTTTGTGTTGTTGTTGTTGTACTCAAGGCAAGTACTTAGAGAGAGAGCGAGAAAGCGAACATAGGATTGAGTACGGACAGAAAGCCAAATAGGACCAAAGGCATGAAGGACTGTCCTGCCTAGGTTTTCGACTGTGTCCGTGGAAAAAATGTCTCTGGTCCAGTCATTGACAATCTGGAAGAGGGTCGCCTCGATGACAGAACAGGCCAGAAAATGAACGGAGGCCAGCTGTGTGTTGGGGCAGTGCATACACTCGGTGTATACACTGCTGCCATCAGACAGGATCTTCATGCCCCTCAGGCGCATTGTTCTCAATCGTGCGATTGTGGTTGGGACATCACGGGTACAGTTTTACTCAGGTATTGAAAATTTCGGCCGGGGATGGGCAGAAAGCCCCACTTTGCGGCAGCGTTAGCATCAGAAAGTGTGGTAGACAGGATGGCGGGTTCGGTGTTCGCCGAAAACATCGAAAACGTCTAGGAGAAAACAACGCAAAGCGAAAACGTCGTGGGAGAAAAGAAAGAAAAAAGAAAACAACGCAGTTCTAAAACATCGTGGTACAAAATATCGTGGTCGAAAATAAAGCGATTCAAAAATTTCTCAGTTTAAAAACATAGTCGTTGAAATTATCATGGGGAAAAATAAAGTACCTAAAAATCATGGCGTGACGATAACATCATGCACATATGTTTTCAGGTTTTAAAAGTTCTAAATGCACGCATAATGATTTGGGAGCGCAAGAAGAAATGACGGCTTCTTTTACTTCCATATTTCATATTTTTGAACGAAAGAATAAATTTTTGCTGAAAAAATAAGAAGGAAAATTAAGTATTTTAAAATTGTAAATGAGTAGAAAATTAACGCAATTTATAGAACTTAACAGAATTTTAAATTTGCTTAGTTAATTAATATTTGTATTAATTTGTAATTAATATTTGTATCACTTTTTAATGAAACCTCATAAAATTATAAATTATTTATCATGGTAGTATGCAATTAAACATATCAACATATGTTTCATTTATATTTTTACAGTTTAATTAGTGTTTTTTGCCATCCTTTTTTCATTTTAATGCTGTTCTATTATTGCATTTTATCCGAATATCACTTTTTTATAGATATGAGTCAGATTGCCGAAGAATGCGCACAGTTGTTAGACAGCTACAACCAGCCTTGCTTGTAGGTAACATTCGATTGCATGAAAATATCTATATCAATTTTGAAATGTTTTCTTAATTTCTGTAGTTGTATTTTTCAGTGGTAAACAATCTAGCTGTTATATTTACAATCGTAAACCTACATTTATAATTAAATTCATTTAAATATTTTATGTAAAATTTTTTTAGATATTTTTTCATAAAGTATTAGAATTATACGATGAACTAAATTTTAAAAATAATACACTTACGTTAAAATGCCTATTAGCGGAGCATTTCCACTTACATTATTAACTCATACCTATGGCAGAAATTTTTGTTAAAATTTTACCGAATTTTTTCCATTTAGTGTGGAAAATGTACCTTAGACCAGATTTCAAATCGAATGTCGGTTGGTTTTCGATAAAACAGTTACCATCGAGCTGGACGCATTAATTAAATTTTTACTGGAAACTGATTATGTGTAATAGTTGATGTTTTAAGTAAACGTGAGTCATATTGCAGATTGATTCTTCATAATTTTTACTTCCTTGTATGAAGTAAAGGAAGTATTGTCATCGCGAAAACTTTCGGGTATCATATTTCCAAAAAATATCCATTTTGTCCTTCCCGAACGAATTTTGACTATTCCTTTTGCATGAGGCCTGTATTTATCTGCAGAGTGAAGAACTCTTTATTGCAAAATGGATTCAGAATGGACTTGTTTGTGTCGCCTATACGTACGTACGTCCGTATGTTTATATGTATCTTATACAACTCAAAAGGGATTTAGCCATCAAACCATGAGCTTTCGTATATGGAACTGCTATAAAGTCTAGTTGTTCACTCCCCCTCCTTTTTTTTTTCTTTTTTTCAATCAACAATACCAAAATGTGTATATATATATATATGTATTCCCTTACCCGACTTAAAAGTTCTTACTTAGCTTATATTTTCGCAATCGTTAGTCGTAGAAATACATTTCTAATTACAGAAGCGTTTTAAATGACTGACAAAAGTATTCGTGTTTAGGGAAATTCAGTACTTGTTATGGAAAAAAAAAATACAAGAAGTTTGACTCTAGTACAACAAGACCTTGTCAGGACTTCTATTCCTTCTAATTGTTTTTTCAAACATAACTGGAGTCCTGAGTAGGAACAGGGAGCTTACTCAAAAGTATGTTCGTGCGTGTGTTTCTAATAATCTATGCAACAAAGATAAGAAGGTTAAATTGACGCTTTATTTCTCACGCAGCGTACAACCTTTCCCGCACTTCGGGATACAGAGACCAGCACTTATCGTCTAAAACGTAGAAAATAAGAAATAAACTAACTTAACTAAGTAAGAAATAAACTTAAGGGCTTTACAGAGAGTAGTAACGCAAAGATTGGCCTTTTAATGCTACGTATATAGTGAGCGGAATGCAAAAACTACAATACGTCTTCAAATATCAACGAGAACTAAGTTCTGGCCTTAAAGGCAGACATGAAAAGCAGGCGCGTGGTAAAGCAACGAGAATTTTCTCTCTCTCTTTTGGCCAAAAGCCATGCCTTAAATACTTATACAGTTCGCAACCTCATTTGCATAAACAAATCTCTTTCGCGCTTATTCTGGCCGGAAATGGAAAATAAGAAAGGATAACAAAGTTTTAAAATGAAATAAACGTTAGTAAAACTTAAAATCCTTATAACCTTGTCAGGACTGTGTGTTCGGTGCATACTCTTGACGAACATATTCGTGAATTAAACTAAGTCCTGATCTTGAACAGGGAGCTGAGTGCAGCTATGTTCTGTGGTAGAAAACTGTGGTTAAGTGGTAGAAGAACTGCACTTAAGAAGGATTTAAAATCCTCTTTTATTAAACCGCAATTATGTACAGCCACTTCCCAACTCGGGAGGGATACAGAAAGTAATGACCGCACTTGGGTCTAAACTGAACTATCAAATAATTTGAACTAACGTTAAATAGAAATTAAATCGTCGTTGCTCACAGAGCTATGAACGCGAGGTTGGCCTCTATGCTAAAGGGTGCGTAGCAAGGTTTAACTAATACTAACGCACTTACATTTACTTCAATAAGTAATAGAGTAACAGCGCTAAGGCTTAGAATTTAAATACTAGTTGGTCAGGCGAACGTCGAACAGAGCAGCAGTGGTCTGAGACTAAAAGCTCTCTCACACTGAGAGGTTCCTACTTATCGCTTAAATAGAAACTTGGCTCCACTTCAAATTAGCATAAAGCTGAAACGCGCGCTTATTCTAACGGGAAGTTGAAATAAGAACAGATAGGAAAGGCAAATTAAAATAAAACTTTGTTAGTTGAAACTAAAACCTTACAACCTGACCTGGATATTTAATTTCAAAATTTGCAATTTTTCAATTTGCCTTGAGGAATCGATTAATTGAGTTAAAATAATTCGAGGAAATAAGTTTAAATGAAGTGTAGCAAAAAATGTGTATAGTTTAATAGGTCATCAAAGGAATTCATGTAGTGTCCATATCAAATTTTTTTTTATTTGGTTTGGCATACAGTCCATTGGAAAACAATACATATAAAGTAATGACCGAAGCAAAGTATGTATAAGACCGTATACTGTTTATAACATATTTAAAATAAGTGTGGCAAACCAAACGATACAAGGCATTTAAACTTGAGTATCTGTCAACTCGGTGGAAGATACTTCATCGTTTATAAAACTGAAAAGAAATTAAACTTTCTTCTTTCGAAATACGGTCGTAAGATGTTTTAACCCAGACGAACGAAGATATGTGACTGCGTAATCGCAGACCGCACATTCAGTTGACCAATGTTAAACGAATTTTGCATACTGCGCATGCCCAGAGGATAATTTGGCGCACTTAACGACTTTGGCACAATTCTAAAAGAAGATAAATATGGCGTATGTTATCTTGGGCGTAAACAGTTCGAGGTTTTAAAACTTGTTACTTTGTAAGTTGCTTTATTGCTTAAGAGCGTAAATATCGATTGCAAACTGCGCAAATTTTCGTTTAAGAATGATTACAAAGCAAGAAACATTACAAGATATACTAGCTGAATGTTTATTGATTATACTTCCGAGGAATAAAAGCAACTGATTATTTACCATACGTTCCATTCGTACACACTTTAACAAATTAAGAAATAAATCCAGTTTAAAATACTGAATTAAAGTCAAAGAAATTATTATAAATAACTGATATTAAATGTAATGTTTATGAACAAAATAAACTAACATGAAATGAAACAGAAGCAAATGCATTAAGCACAAACAAATTTCCGTACTATGGCAATTGTAAGCAGTCCATAGGACCTACATGACAAACAGGCTTTTGCTGCCAGTATTTCCTCCCACGCCAACGATACAACACTCAGCATGCGCAGTAAGCGAAATTCCTTAACATTGATCAACTCAATGTGCGGTTTGCCATTATGCATATGTGACTTCATACATATCTTCGTTAGAATGTAGACAAATTCCCTCTAAGAGTAAGATTCAGTTACTGCAACTTTCACGCATATGACATGAACGTTTGAGTGTGCATGCCTTTAAAGAAAACCCCCATTCCCATTATACGTAAAAAGAGACGTATTACCTCCAGTTTCGATAACACGATAAACGCACCATTAATCGTAGGAATACAAAATTTCAAACAAAGAAAAAATTAGAATGGGATTAAAATAAGTGGGCGCTTAAAAATGCATAAGGAAGATTACTCAGATGTTTATGAACTAAGGCATTCGTAAGTGGTTAAAATAGTCATTCTTATGAAATGGAATATTAAATTGATTTAGTGTTTATTTTTTTCCCTTTTTATGTATCTCTTTTACACACGATGTTTTCTTTTCAGCTTTATGTCTTACTCTATGAAAGTAGAAGAAAAGTTCGTGTTCATCGAAAAAACGCTTGTAAGTATACATTTATTTGATTTAGCGTAAAGGTTTAAAACATTTAAGAGCTTAAAATCTAATTAGCCTCCGAACACAAATTGAATTCTTTTATCTGCGTTAAACTAGCAGATTTACTTACTGTAACATTTTTGCAGTTCGAAATAATCAATTTAAGAACATGTGTTTCTAGCGATGCTGAGCGTTAATTATAAATGAGCGATTTCTCATTTCGCCCGGAGAGAAAAAATAGTTAAATATACATTTTCCAAAAGTAGTGAAGATACATAAAATTACATTCTTTGAATATAATTACAAATAAATAGGCGAAAATAAAAAACGAGTAAAACAAAACGTGTATTTAATTTTGATTAACACTGCAAGCTGTAGCATAATTCAAAACTTAGAGATCAGAATTTAATGAACATTCTAATCATTATCGTAGTGACTATTTATAAAAAAACAGTGAGTCAGTTTCTATTAGAAAGTTTCCACGTAGGCATTTCTCATCTTTATGTACTACATCATAATTTATTAAACAAAAATAAAAGAAACCTACATTAAACGAATTTAAAATACTAACCTGATAACACATGCTATAAAATACTCTTTCTTTTAAAAAAAATGCATTCTAAGAAATGGTAAACAAATGTAAGTCTTTAGAATATAATGTGTATTAAATTTTGAGGGAGGATGGGAGAGAGATCATTCTCATATGACCTAACAATATTCCTTCAGATACAAAGGCCAGTGGTCTAATATTAATAAACAATAAACAACAAATTTACGTCGTGATTAAAATTGGGTTTTATTTCGACTTGGAGATCAGTGATACAAACGGTTGACATAGGAAATTTGGTCAGATCAATTACTGAAATCTTTTGTGCTTATCCTTAAAGAGGTTATCACATCTAACGACGGTCCCTGCTAGACGGGACTTTTCTAGAAACGAGATTCTGGTAGCACTGTTTTAAACGGGAGGATTCTTAAAAAAACAGCTCCGCTGGAAGCGAAGTCCTGCCTAGCTACAGAAACAATATACTGGCTACGCGGAAATTTTTGAAACCTCACCGAAAACGTTTCGGCTGCAGCTCTATCCCGAGTAGAGATCAACCAATCATACGAAAGTTCTGCTTCTGAAGGATCACGTGATCCCAATCTGAGCGATAATCGATTACTGTTTGGCGTTCAAGTCCTTGTAGTAAGTGAAAATGGTAACCTAGTTGTCGTGGAAATGTGAGGGTTCTGAGAATTTTCTTTTTCGACGTCCTCGTAGAGGACACATATGTGATAGGGACATAACATACTGCTGCGAGCTACGGGATCTTTGATGTTTCGTTGAATAATAAGTTCAGATGAGCAGGAAGTAATAAGCAATTTATTAGGAAAATAAGCACAATACACTCAGCATAATAATAATTGGAAGTAACTCAAACAGACGCGAGTATTCAGCAAATCATCCTTAACTCTTTGAGGGGCAGGAAAAGGCAATTAACTTTTTCAGCAAAACTCTTGCTTTATTTACTATATCAGGTGTTAGAATGAAATTATTTCAGACAATTACGAATATTTTGTGCAAGACGCGTGAAAACAAATTACAATTTCTGGTGGTTAGTGTCAGTAACCACCGGCCACAGAACACATCCCTATAAATCAGTCTCTATGGTTCTCATGGAAACAGTTTTTCTTTTTCAAGCAGACATTGCATGTGTTGCATTCCCACACTGTTCTTATAGGCTTTTTCTTGGTGCTGCAGAGTGCACATCGTCGTGAGGTTGTCTTCGATGGCTGCTGCAGAGTGATGAAGACACCGAAGACAACATTACATCGTCGTGAGGTTGTCTTCGATGGCTGCTGCAGAGTGATGAAGACACCGAAGACAACATTACATCGTCGTGAGGTTGTCTTCGATGGCTGCTGCAGAGTGATGAAGACACCGAAGACAACATTACATCGTCGGAGGTTGTCT
>KK114907.1:20880-52311 GCA_000611955.2 Stegodyphus mimosarum | reverse complement strand
CGTGAGGTTGTCTTCGATGGCTGCTGCAGAGTGATGAAGACACCGAAGACAACATTACATCGTCGTGAGGTTGTCTTCGATGGCTGCTGCAGAGTGATGAAGACACCGAAGACAACATTACATCGTCGTGAGGTTGTCTTCGATGGCTGCTGCAGAGTGATGAAGACACCGAAGACAACATTACATCGTCGTGAGGTTGTCTTCGATGGCTGCTGCAGAGTGATGAAGACACCGAAGACAACATTACATCGTCGTGAGGTTGTCTTCGATGGCTGCTGCAGAGTGATGAAGACACCGAAGACAACATTACATCGTCGTGAGGTTGTCTTCGATGGCTGCTGCAGAGTGATGAAGACACCGAAGACAACATTACATCGTCGTGAGGTTGTCTTCGATGGCTGCTGCAGAGTGATGAAGACACCGAAGACAACATTACATCGTCGTGAGGTTGTCTTCGATGGCTGCTGCAGAGTGATGAAGACACCGAAGACAACATTACATCGTCGTGAGGTTGTCTTCGATGGCTGCTGCAGAGTGATGAAGACACCGAAGACAACATTACATCGTCGTGAGGTTGTCTTCGATGGCTGCTGCAGAGTGATGAAGACACCGAAGACAACATTACATCGTCGTGAGGTTGTCTTCGATGGCTGCTGCAGAGTGATGAAGACACCGAAGACAACATTACATCGTCGTGAGGTTGTCTTCGATGGCTGCTGCAGAGTGATGAAGACACCGAAGACAACATTACATCGTCGTGAGGTTGTCTTCGATGGCTGCTGCAGAGTGATGAAGACACCGAAGACAACATTACATCGTCGTGAGGTTGTCTTCGATGGCTGCTGCAGAGTGATGAAGACACCGAAGACAACATTACATCGTCGTGAGGTTGTCTTCGATGGCTGCTGCAGAGTGATGAAGACACCGAAGACAACATTACATCGTCGTGAGGTTGTCTTCGATGGCTGCTGCAGAGTGATGAAGACACCGAAGACAACATTACATCGTCGTGAGGTTGTCTTCGATGGCTGCTGCAGAGTGATGAAGACACCGAAGACAACATTACATCGTCGTGAGGTTGTCTTCGATGGCTGCTGCAGAGTGATGAAGACACCGAAGACAACATTACATCGTCGTGAGGTTGTCTTCGATGGCTGCTGCAGAGTGATGAAGACACCGAAGACAACATTACATCGTCGTGAGGTTGTCTTCGATGGCTGCTGCAGAGTGATGAAGACACCGAAGACAACATTACATCGTCGTGAGGTTGTCTTCGATGGCTGATACTCATTTTCTTGAAGACGGATTGCTGCACCGACTCCTGGCTCATGTTTCTTGATTGTCATCTAGTGAGCTACAAGAAAACTTCAGAAACGGTCAGAATAAGACGTTGAATAGAAAAGGTGGTTACTGTAGGTAACCACCACCCTTCAAAGAGTTAACCCACGAGATAAATCGTAAGACCACTCCCTGGGTAAAGTCTCACAGGTGATCCGCAACTGATTCACAACAGAACGCCTCAGCCAGTAGCTCTGGAATTTTCTGGAAGAATCTTTCACGGGGGTTAAAATGCGTTTTTCTGATCTTCCATAAAGTCTCCAAGTTGGCGAGAAATCGCCGAATGTAGATAATTTGGTGACAAAGATTTTCACGACGGTTCTTCACGAACAAAGTTGCTTATATCCCGAGTGCTAATAGAGATATTTTTACAATTACTATTTTTACGAAAACCGTTGCACTGAGAATTGAGAAACTTATGTATAACAAATAAACATTTAAATACAAGACATGCGGCCATAAATTACGTTAAACACAAAATAAACTGTACAAAAAAGTACCATTATAAAATAATAATAAATAAGATAACAATATAAAATATTACAGCAGTACAAAATTCAAAAATACAGTAAAAAGGATTAAGATATTTACAACAATCAAATTTACTATCAAGCATGTCAATTAAATTAAGAAATGCCAGCTAAATTATGAAAACAATGCAGTTATATTTGCGCTGTAGAAATTCTTTTGTTCAATTCTTTCAAACGAAAACTGGCACACAGTTATATCGCATGTTTTCAGCTTTATTCCTACAATATAGTATTTCAGCAGATTTTCCTGAGCCTTACTTTTATTACTTACATGACAGGTTTTAAACTCTTGCTCGTGTTTATACCACTTGCTATATAAATGCAATATCTGGTTCTTCTACATGCAGTTGTTTGGTGAAATTTAAGTCTCAAAATATAAAATTGAACTTTTGAAGTTTTGAAATAATATATCAAGTAAATTAAATTCTTCTACTTTGATGACGGACAAAAGTGCTTTCCAGCTAGCAAACGAAATTCAGTATTTGGTAAAATCTAGCCGTTGACTGATCTATAAAAATAGCTCAGTCTGTGTATGATATTCTATCCAATTTTCAACTTCATAATACTGAAGATAAATTACTTTCATTTCCGGCTTTTCTTTCATACATTGAAGCTTAAACTTTCGATTAGTATTTTAAAAAAGCTGCACGAGCGTTTACCGAAATAAAAAGAAAGTAATATTGTAGTATAATCCATCATCTGGTTGTGCACACAAAAGTCATCTTTATAACTAAAGAAGGTTACTTCTTCAATTAATTAAGTACCATTTATGATGTTGTCATATAATTTCTGAAGCAAACTTATTTGCATAAATCATTCTTTGCATTACATATGGCATAAAAATGTGCAGTTAAATATACGAAGAATAGCTCGGGTGAGTCTTCTACTAAACTGCTTCATTGTTGCAAAGTTTGAAAAAAAAGTATATTGTAGCTAACTATGATTACTTCATTTCAGATAACGGAAGAACGTTTTATCAACAAAGTAAGTGCCATTTTTTATTCATACTTTACAAAATATTGCTCCCTGTATATTAAAGTTTTCGATTCGTTTTCATTCCATAATAGTTTTAGTCTCAAGAAAATGAAAGAATGTGAGAAACAAGAGATCTTTCAATTTAATAATAAATTCATTAATTATGTTCCTCGCAGACAAGACGTTTTCAGTCAGTCTGGAATATACGGGTGTAAGATCTAGCACAATAAATTATTGCTAGGTACTTATATAATAAAAATGTTATTCATATTTACAAATTATGAAATGAAAGTAATTAGATTTCATCCCATATTATTTATTTCTACGAAACGTGCTCAGAACGTTCACTAAAAATCATTTATTGAAATACAAAAATTAACTTCTAAATGTTTGGTTTTATAGTATTTTGGTACGCAGTTTTCTATTAATATTATTTCAGATCTGTATATTGTACAAAAATGCAAATAATATGTATTGTAAGAAAAATTTGCCTTCATTGAGGAAGGATTTATAAGCTTTCTTTTGATTTAATTTATCATAATGTAATAAAGCGCTTAAAAGCTGAAGATTTAAATAAACAGTACTTTGTAGGGATTCTTTTGGTGCGGCCGATTGCAACCAAAATAGGAGGTGCACAACTACATGTTATACAAAATTTCTATGTTCTGAGGCTTCTCCTTTTCGAGTTATACGAGATACATACATCTGTACTTACGCACAGACGCCACGAAAAAATCTCTTCTGAATCCATTTTAAATCAATTTTATAATTCGTTTGAGGAAAACGTGTTCTTTATTCTGTCCTTACGTACACGCGTGACGTAAAAACATGGTTAAATTGCATTCGATAGTAGTCAAAATGAATATTTTTGTTGGAATATGATACCCGGAATTTTTTGTGACTACAATACTTCCTTTACTTCGTACAAGGAAGTAAAAGTGAAATGAAAAAAATAGCATGAAAATAAATTAGCTTGTTATTTCACCAAAGTACCTGTGTATATCTATAACTGCATCCTTTAAAGGAAATTACAATGGTAGTTTAATATCCAAAAATAATCAACGAATAAAATAAATCCCCCCCTCTTTTATTAAAGGACGTTAGGTAGCGTCTGGAGCTTTATAATACTGACTACGTAAAAATAAATCGATATTAATTGAATTTAAAACACTTATTTGTTTTAAACTCTATCTGAAATGTTCTTTATCTGAACTACCACATTCTCTAAGCAAGGATAAATAAAAAAACTTAAAGTAAAATATGCATTAAAACTCGAAAAATCAAAGTCGTTCTCATATTATATAATAGTTTTCCTCCAGACTCAAAAGCGAATCGTCCCAGGCAACTGACGTTTCAATACAATCGCATCATGATAAAAATCCCAATTAATGATTATCAAGCAAGTGAAATATGGAGAAGTAAATTAAATCATATTAATAATCCAAATATCTTCTGTATTTACATCTGGTGCATTCTAAGTGAAATTAAGTAGCAGCAAATAGCAGATATCTATGTGAGTCGTGAAAGTACTTTTGTAAAGGACTTACATACTTTACAATATTTTGATGTATTTTACCTAACGGCCTGGTAGCTACTTCGCACCATCAACAATTATCACCTTCACTGAAGTGAAACTTAACGCAGACTGATATAAAAAAAATCTCTTATTTGACAACCATTTAGGCTTTACAACTAAGCAAAAAATGTAGAACTTAAAAATTTCGATACTTCTTGACATTAAATTTGGCACAATCAGGAGGTCTGTCCAATTTATAATTGTCAAAAGTTATTACCTAAAAAGTAGACATCTTGCTTTGATCCTTATAGACCCAGTTAAAGAAAGAATTACTTAAATCCCAACTAGGAAAATTTGGAACTCGACGTAGCCTATACAGCACAATATTTCCTTTCCGAAAGCAGCTTAGCTGAATCGACGACAAACAATTGCCAAAGAGGAGAAAACTTGTCTTTCCAAAAAAACGAGTTGCAGGTTATGGACACTTACACTCAGACTTTTTCTCGTATGCTTTTAGGTCCTCATATACACACACTAGCCAATGAATTAGAAACCCAAAATCAATATTTATTTGGACCACCTTTTGCACGGATAACTGCTCTGATTCGTTTGGGCATCGAGTGTACATGCTTCTGGAGTGCATTTACGTCCAGAGAATACCCTGTAGTGGCTATGCAGCTTTTTAAATCTTGTAAATGAATGGAAGACGAGAGTGCTGTCGGATGCGTCTTTCCACCATATCCCACACATTTTAAGATCCGGGCTATGCTGTAGACAGGGAAGATGTTGGAAGTCAGACTGATATTCAGAGAACCAATTTTGAACCCTTCTGGCAGAACGTACAGTTGCATTATCGTCCATGAAGTATACGACGCCATCAGGGTAAAAAGGCAATTTTGCAGGGTGCACTTGATCTGCCAGTATATCTAGGTATCTCACGGCTGTTTGTTTACCCTCGAGGAACACAAAGGCACAACTTCCATACCGGAAGAACATGCCCAGACTCTTGCACAGTGCAAGTAAGGCAAGATGAATTCAAGGCTTCATGGGGTTCTCGCCAAATTCGACGTCTTCCATCAGTGCAAAATAAGGTGTGGCGTGATTCATCCCACTACATTACCAGTTTCCAGTTCTCACATGTCCAGTGTCTTCTTCCCGACGCCATTACAAATGAATTTTTGCATGTTGGGCAGAAATAAGTGGTTTTCTCACAGCCTCCGGACTGTGCATTTCTATCCTCTGCAATTTTCTGAGCATGGTTCGAGCTGAAGTCAATTGGGAAGAGCCTTGGTTGATGGTCTGTGTCAGTTGAAGCACAGTAGAGTCCCTATTCTGCAGTATAATTCGTCGGAGACGAAGCCTTTTGGGAAACGAACCGCAGTTACGTCTTCTACGTTACGAACCGTAGTCTGCGCTCGAACCGCAGTTTCGTCTTCTGGAGAAGGACTGTGGGTTCAACTTTTGGTAACCTTTGATGTGGCTCGTTTTGAGAACCCAGTGAGATCTGCTATCTTCAAAATCGAAGCCCCTGCTAAAACGGGCACCAACAATAAGCCCTTTTTCAAACGATGAAAGATTTTTCGTTTTTCCCATTTTGCTTCATTCATCGTGAAAAGCATTCTCACACCTTATTTGTACTAGTAGTCTAACCACGTGTAACCCACGTCATTAAAAAACTGTATACTTCATCCCTAACACGCACTGAAATGAAAATCTCAAAACTTTCTTATTTACTGGCCAGTGTGTGTAGTTTCAGTCTGCAGAATATGCCTGACGTGAATCAAAGAGAAGGTATAGGGTTTAACTTAAATTTAACTGTTAAAATAATTTCAAAAACTCTGAAGCAAATATCAAAGACTTTTGAAGAACTGGATCATATTCATATCAAGTTTTCCAGATGAAATCCTATAAGACTACGGCTGAGCATAACTGCTTTCGAAATTACTTATTGCAAGAGGGATTTTAAAGTTTCCCAGATTGTTCCCATTTTTTATGTAAACGTTTTCTGGTTTTAAATACAACTGTTTGAAGAAAGTCCAAACAAATAATATCTTAAAATACAAAGAAAGAATTTCTAAATTTGTTAAATATTACTTCCGTTTGGATTGCAGTGTACCACAAGTAAAGAATATTACTGCGTGCGTACGGGCTCATAATGGATCGAATGCACACAGAACCGATGATAGATTGACAAAATTTATTTTGACAAAAGGAATACTTCGCAGTTCTAGAACTTTCCACAAAAGTGCTCACATAGTTCTTCTCAGTATGACAAAGCATAATCAGTAATTACCACTTCAAACTATTAAGGATGTTAAAAAAAATGCCGTACAAAGCGCATGTAAAGAGCGAAGCTCAACCGGAGATCTAACTTTGCACTGAAAACTGAGAACTAATGCTCTCTCTGGTCTTATATAGTTTCTCTCAGCTGCCAAAAATTTTCCAGTTCCTTCGATTTCTCGAAATTACTGGAAGACATATACGGTTAAAGTTACATCACAGGGTAGGATACGGTTGCAGTTACATATAGAAATCAGTTACAATTATTCAGTTACAGTACCAATTAAACAATTACACGAGGACCAGACCAAAATGTCCCCAAATGGTCACCAAGTTTGGCGACTTTAGCAATTTCTCGCCTAATTTCGCGATAAAAATCAGTAGCCAAAACCATCGCCAGCTAGGAGATATCTCGCCATTTTAGGGAGATAGCCATTTATCTCAATGTTAGACTTGCCCCTGTAATCCTATTTTTTCAGCAGAGTTTTGATCTTTTCAGACTTTTTCATGTTACATTAAACAATATTCTTAACAATATCTTAAATTGTGAGAACATTAACATCCGATTGAATCTAGTTACATTTATTTAATTTCATGTTGGTGCCTTACTTTTCCCTGCATTAGTAACATTATCTTTCAATCGATGTCACAGAATAAGAGCACTGGTTCTTCTCTAAATAAATTAAGGTGGATGTATATATATATATATATATATATGTACATCCACCTATATTTATTATGTACATATATATATATACATATATAATCCACCTTAATATGTACTAGCTGTATATATATGTATATATATACAGCTAGTCGCCCATTCGGTATAGTGGTTAGCGTCGCTGACTGCCGTACGGAAGAGCCGGGTCTCGAATCCCGGAAAAGGCATGGATGTCTGTAAATGTATAGTGTCCGTGCGGCATGAGGACACTCCGAGTAAACGGCGAGCCGTAAGTCCTCTCGAAAGGTTGGTGTGTCGTGAGGGACTGTCGCCAGTAGCGCGATAAACAGTGTAATCTGTGCACCCTGCAGAGGCGTTCATTGTTAATTTTTTTTTTTTTTTTTTTTTGCTTTCTTTTTTCACTCTTTCAAGAAAGGACAGTGGTATAACTCTCTCTTATATAACTCTCTCTTGACATGTATTAGAAAAACTAATGAATCTTAGTCTATTATTATGTAAAAACAGATGTGTTTGTAACATTGCAATTTTCGTCTATAACCCCTTTTTGAATTACTTCTCTTACCTAACTACGACGACGCTAGACTGGATACAGGGTAAGAGAAACTATTCTACTCTCTACTTTGGTAATTTGTTGTGAAAACTTTTATTACAAAAATGTTTACAACATGTGGTAAGGGAAGAGGGGTAGGAGATCTTCTGACTCTCCCCCTTCCCGGGCTGCTATCCGTCAAAATTGGGGCGGAACTGAACGAAATCTGACAGTCACTTGTAAGGTGCTCAAGGCTGTTGCCAACGACAGGCGTAACTTGTGCTCCTTGCTAAGAAGATTTTCGTGGGCTTGGGCCGAGTATAGGTCAGGCAAGTGAGCATTAGCAACAACAACAGCAATAAAAAAAAGCTGTCTATACCAAAAGAAGAGTATTTCTTCGGTTAATTAATGGCAACGCGGACATTGCCAGAAAAATACTTGAAAGCGATTTATTTATAATCATTTTCAAGATGATACGAGAGACAGAAATGCGTCGGCAAGTATGCAAAGAATGTCTCGTGCGAGTTCTATACGAAATTAGTAATATATTTGAAAGGAAACCTTTTAATGACTGTGCTTTTTATTACAGATTCCCGAGGAATACTTCATTAACGAAGTAAGTGTCATTCCTCTTTCTTATTTTATATAATATTGCGTTTTAACAGTAAAAATTTTCAATCAGCCTTTTTCGTATGGCAACATTTTTAACCGAAACGAAATGAAACAACGGAAGAAATAGTAAATTTCTCTTTTCGATAAAAATAAATTCTTTAATTCAAAATTTACTGCTTTTGCATATTTTTCTGCATTTTCTCTTAAACCGGAAAATATTGTTAAAATTACACAGTATTAGAAACTACTTATTTTGAGTTCTACGAATGGAACATCTGGGAATTTTCTTCTGAATTTCCATGGTTTCAGAAACTTTACTAATATTTACTTTCTGAAATTTAACTATGAATTTTTGAGTTAAAGTATTAACGCAAACTTTTAAGCCCAATAGGGACGTTAGTCCCGAAACCACATTTAACGTCAAATTACTATAAACAGCGTATCACTTCTCAAATAGTTACCACCAAATATTATCGCCCTGTATTATATTTATAGAAGTTAAATAATAAAGAATCTGGAGGACTGTATGAATTGGAAAAAAACAATGGTACCTAGAGACATCAAATTTTGAATAAAGTAGTCCTCCGCCCTAATATGGTTACTTGGAAGCCCGAATTTTGGATTTCAAATTAGTTTTATTATCTATTTCATAAACTTTAACGAACTTTTGATTAACAAACTCAACGATTTCAAAGCGAAGAGTGGCAACACTGTATAGAATAAAAAAAAAAAAAAAACATTTTTATCTCCAGCGCGCGACAGACCGGAAATTATAAAAATATGTTGTTTTTAAATATTTGTGATTTTGCTGATGGATCAAATTTTATGGGCGTAAGCGCGAAGAACGTGATATTTAATAAATAAAGTAAACACACAAAAGGTTAATAATAAGGAGGTAAAAAAAAAAGTTTCGTAAAGCCATCTTAGTAAGAAAACTGAACATTGATACTATAAACTAAGAAAAGGCTAAAAAAATAAATAAAATTCTATGCCATCATTTAACGCTGCATCGGGAATCCTAAACCTGTACTTCGACGGTGCTTTTAAAATTTTGTAATTTTGCTGTTGAATTGTACGTGTAAGTGCGGAGAAAGTGATGCTTTATAGTAATGCTAAAAAGGCCAAAAAAATGGCTTTGTAGGCGCGAGTGTAACAGCACACTGGTAGACTGAGATCTCTGTAAGACCGTACAAAAACTTAACAAATACTTTTGGGGAACCGTCCAAATCTGGAGATTTTCAGTTATTATTATTATTATTATTATTATTATTATTATTATTATTATTATTATTATTATTTATCTTTATTAACATAAAAATGGGCACATAATAGCATACATGTACTGCGTATTTTAAGTGTAATGCCCACTCGTTTATCAATATTTGACAGCCTTTGGAGTTAATGCTGGACTCATCAAACTTTCAATTACTCATAGTTACGTAATTTAATACGAATACACATGTCGCATGTGTACTTATGTCAACAAAAATAGCAAATTATTCTGAATACATATTAAAATTTGTTTTACTCTAATTTTAAACTTTATCCGTGTATTCTCCACTATGAATAAAATTAAAAAATAGAAAAAAAATCTGAAAGGTTTCAGATTTTAAACTGCGTCCAAAGGGGCGTTTTTTAAACATTTTGTATGTTACTTTTATTTATTATATCATGTTCTTCGCATTTAAACCATAAAATTCAGTTAAAGAACAATATCGCAAAATCATTTTAAACTGAGCATGTCTTTAGAATTTCTTACACACAGTCTCACGCGCTGCAGATAAAAATGTTTTTTTCTGTACAACGTTGCCATTGTCCGCTTTGAAATCCTCGAGTTTATTAATCAAAAATTCGTTAAAGTTTTACAAAATATGAAATCGTTCATAAAACAAATTCCAAATTTCGAATTTGGGCTTCCAGATGCCTATATTCGCAGCAGGATTACGGCATTCAAAATTCGATGGCTTTAGGTACCGTCGTTTTATCACAATGCGAGAAACATACATACATTTATGCACATTCTTCAAAATTTATTTTTTTAAATATAATACAGGGCTGCAATATTTTGTGGCAACAGTTTGAAAAGTGATACAGACTTTTAATCTTTCCGAAGCAAAATCGCAAAACGAAAACAATAGTCCTTCAGGGACAAAGCCCCTTTGGACTAAATAGGTTTAAAGAACTTCATTATTTCATTTTTTTAAACTCAATTTTCCTCTTATTAATTATGAATACCTATTCTCCAGTTCTAATAGCTTTTAATTTATCATTTTAGACTATCTTGCAGAAGAGGAAAGGGGTAAGAAAAATTTAACGTCTCACTTTTCTTAGTTTTCAAATCTTTTTCCGTCCAGAAAAAGTTTTTATATTGAGATTCTTGTTTTTCAATATTTTTATTTGAGCATAATTCTTTACTGCCTTCTTTTTATCCTTACCCTCCCCTAAAGAATTAGCAAATTGCCACTGTATTTGATACAATACTGTACAAAATTTCCTTTAATTTCAATACTATCATTTTAATGTTGCGGAAAGTTACTTTATTAGCTACAATATAAAAATCTAACCTGCTAAGAAACTATACAGATTAGATGCTTATCGTTTTCTCATATTTATTGAAGAATTATAAGACACATATAAACTGAAACATAGTATTTCTTCTACTCTACATCTCTTTTTTTTTCTCCATATAAATATCATTCTAAGCCAAGGATCTCCAAACAACGACCCGAAGGCCAAATCTGGCCCGCGAGCACTAATGATCCGGCCCGCCAGGGTTTTTTTAAAGCAGTTTTATAAAATTTAAAATAACAAATAACATACACATTAACTTTTTTATATAACAGCCAATCTAGAAATGCGTTGCCTATCATGCACGTTCTTTATTAAACGCATTATAAACATTATACAATCGTTTCTAAATTTACAATGAGGGAAATGCAGTAACACTCTATATAAAAACATTTATGTGGACACACATGACTTCCTCCAATATCCCTTAAATTATATTCATTTTTGCCGCACTTTATTTAAACTTATTTCCTCGAATTTCATTACAGATGTATAATTCTTATTCACTCAATTCAGTTCTCCCTTCGCGAAGAGGCAAAAATACGCAAAAAGCATCTTCAAACAAAACAAGAGTTTAAAATGTAAACAAATGGTGGCTTTGTTAAGCTTAGTAGCACTTGAACAACTTTTAAATTATTCATAATTCTACAACTACTAAATGCACATTACAGTTACAGCTCATTCATTTTATAACTCGTCAGAATGCACATGCATCTCAATGCATATCATCTGGAGAATTACCTAATCGTTACCGCATGTTATATTCAAATACTATAATAAATCTAAAATGATGCGCAAAAAAAATTAAACAAACAAAAAAAAAAAAGAAGAAAGAAAGAAACAGTTTTTCACAAACGATTCAGTATTTCTCATTCAATTAATTCAGTTCTCACTTCGCGACAAGGCAAAAATACATAAAAACTCAAAATATGTATAATAAAAATTACGAACTCAATCTTAAACACTTATTTCTTCGAATAAATTCCAGAATGGATTAAGCAGGATTTAATTCGCAATAATGAAAGAAGGAGTTATCTTTGTTGTTGCGAAGCTTAGTTTCTCTAGATGGGCAACAAATCCAATATTCTCCTAAGTTTCAAATGTAAAAAAATACGTCCGCCATGAGAAAAATGATTAGGCTTGGCCGCACTTACACAATTTTAAATTCTTGATAATTCCACAAATCTTGCATGCAGATTTAATAAAGGCATAAAAACCTTAACCAGAAGATAAGAATAACATAATGCGATCATTTTTAAAGCAAAAAATGCACAATTTACCAACATATAAGAATAAAAAAAACTGAGCTCGCCGAGCCGAGTAACAGAGTGGATAGATATGTACATATAAAGTATGTCCCAAAAGTTTATGGACAGCGGTTTTTTAAAAAATAAGAATTAAGGTTTTAAAATTGATTTTAATCAAATATGATGTCAAGACAATGAGATTAGTATGTAAAAATTAAATCATACAATCACAGACTTTGTGGTAGAAATTAAAAATGAAAATTCACTGTCCTAAACGTTTAAAGACAACTCACTTTACGTTGCTTTCTTATTCATATTTTTGAGCCATTCTTCGTAATCACATTAAAAACTTGATCCTTCATACTTATCACTAAAGTTTGGAGCAGTTCTGGCTTCAGAGAGAACCAACTTCTTTCGATTTGCAGCTTTAAATCATGAATAGTTGAGAACTGGCGCCTTTTAGCGTATACGTCTCTCGCCGATATTCCCCAAAGGTTCTCCATTGGGTTCAGGTCTGGACTTAAAGCTGGCCAGTCCATTACAGTCACTTGGTTTCGACGGAACCATTCCTTCGTTGAGTTTGATACATGCACTGAGCAATTGTCTTGCTGGTAAATCCACTGATCACCCCTTAGTAACTCTCCAAATGGTAAAAGATGCATTTCCAGCATTTTCTGGTAATCTTCTGAACATAGCCTACCTTCTAGGAAAGCAATATCTGTAGTTCCGTTGAATGAAATGCTCCCCAGACCATAACTAAACCCCCTCCTTGGTGTCTGCTGAAAAATGTTTGTGGCTCCTGGCGAATATCGTGCCAGTAGTATGCCCATCCATCTGGGCCATCTAAATTGAACTTCTTTTCATCACTGAAAACTACACTTAACCATTCATCTGTCCAATGCATGTGATTTCGAGTCCACTGAACACGAGCATCTGTATGACGTGCTGTCAACTTGGGTGAACGATACATTTTGCGATAAATAAGATGTTTACGTTTTTGTAGCCGTCGATGCACCGTAGATTTCGATATTGGAAAAGTCCCTTCTCTAGAAACGGATCGAATTGACAACTTGAATTAGTTGAAATCAATCTAAGAATCTCTCGATCTTGCCGTTTAGTTGTTTGCTTTGGTCGCCCAGAAGGAGATTTCGTTTCAAAATTTTCACCTTTAGATAAAGTTTGGTATATACCAAACATTGGCTGCGTTTCACTTTTCTTGCAATATCCTCAACTTTCATTCCAAGAGCTTTCAAACAATATATTTGAGCAATTTCGGTTTTGGAAAACTGCACGTTGCGAGGCATCTTTGCAACTAGTCGGAACAACCTGGTTACCTGGTTAAGAGCTATACCGGGCTACTGCCTAGGCAGCGATGCCGGTTCATGAAATAAAGCCCTAAGGCACATGACGTAATAGAATCCGGACGAGGGTGAATCTCGGAAGAGAAGACGGAGGCAGAAGAAAAAAGAAAAGGTGGCCTAGGACATCGCAAAAGAAGTGACAAGACCAGAACAGCGGAGAAAGCTATTCATTGACATTGAAAGAAGGCAAAAACGAGGCAAAAACTTGACTATAAACGAATAAAAGTTCAAAAGATGCTACAGAATTCCAACAATGATATTTACATAGATAAAAATACACAGGTGCAAGAAGGAGTAAAACAATGATATATAAATGCAAAAGAAGGTTAAGCAACTACCAACGAGGAGTTGTCATGAGTGCTCTTGTCAGATTCCATCTATGATTGTGTGAGCAGCTAATGGGCGAATGAATTTGTCTTCTGAAAGGACTTCATAATTGAATATCTGGGAGTAGTTCACAAAGTCACACTGCACAGCCTTGTTGAAAAATTTATCATTGGATTTTTTAATATAGTCCTGTATTGTTTCAAGCTTGAGATCTCTGTGGAGAAGTTCGTTTCTAATAAAGAAGTGGGCATCAGTGATAGTTCTAAGGAATTTATTCTGAACTACTTGCAGATGATAAAGTTGCTTACAGGTAGCAGTGTTCCAGGCAGGAGAAGCGTAACAAAGAATTGGCCTAATACAGGAAGTATAGATATGCCTTTTGGTACGTAAACTGAGATTTAGTCGGAACAAGTTTTTCCACTTCGAATTTATCTCAGGAAGTAATTACGTTACAAGTACACGATTTTGGAATATGCAAATTTGGTTATTAGTACTCCAATCAGCTTTTAACACATGTTGTCTGTATATTTTTGGGACAGCATTATTTCATTTTTATTTTTTTACGTCATCTTTATAACTGTTAAATGTGTTTTATTTAGTTTCTGAATATCACGTTCTATAACGTCATTACAATTTTGCATATTTTCCATCGTTTCTCCTACTCGGTGAATTACTTCCTAAACTTAAAAAAGTCTGTTGTCTATAAACTTTTGGGACGCACTTTATTTATATACTTTTGGTGCGGCCGATTGCAACGAAAATAGGAGGTGCACATCTACATGTTATAGCAGTCCTGTATACAAAAGTTCAACGCTCTGAGGCTATTCGTTTTTGAGTTATGCTAAATAGATACATACATACGTACGTACCCACAGATGCCACGAAAAAATCTCTTCAGAATCCATTTTAAATCAGTTTTATAATTTTTTTTCGAGAAAAAGACTCCTTTATTCTGTCCTTACGGGTGAATGTCACTTAAAATCATCGTTAAATTACATTCGATAGCTGTCAAAATAGATATTTTCGCTGAAATATGATACCGGAAATTTTTTGCGATTACAATACTTCGTTTTTACTTCGTACAAGGAAGTAAAAACAGGGTCCCATCCCATTAATTAAAGTTTTGTCATTAAATTATTATATTTTTCAAAATATATATTTATTTGATATATTTTACGAAAATGATTTGTAAATTTCAAATTCGTGTTTTCATTTATTTTCTAGTTAATCTAACCTCACAAAGGACGCCCTGTAGCTGTCACTTAAACCTATGGCCTAATTCAAGTAGTTTCAGAAAATACCGATGAGCCAATAGAGCCCTGTAAACTGAAAAAAAATTTGTGAATCTTCCAAATTTGAAAAATTTGGGAATAAATATCATCCGCCATATGTATGAATTTGAAAAATCTTTTCATATGAATAATTTCAAAGAGCATTTCTTTTGTGTATTTTACTTATTTTATGAAGCAATTTCTGTTTCCAATACTTACATTTTATAAAGCTGTAAGGTATTTCTCCTGCCTTTTTAGCATGCCTTCGTGGTGTAATGGTCAGCACACTCGGCGCGTATTCGAGAGGTCCGATGTTCGAGTCCAGACGAGTGCATTGCTCATTTGTCACGTCTCTCAGCATCAAAAAAATCTTAATATCTCCACATGTTCGAGTCCAGACGAGTGCATTGCTCATTTGTCACGTCTCTCAGCATCAAAAAAATTTTAATATCTCCACAAAGCTTTGCCGTGAATGCTATATTAAACCATTCAGAACATCCGCCAGTGATTTTTATACAGGTTGAGCTAAGAAAAATGCTATCCTAACAACAGCAACATATTCAACAGCAGATATATTGAATATTATATTTGCTTATAATTCGGTGTTAAAACAATTTTGGAACGATCCCACGAAAAGCAAGAAATCCCTATAAAATAAAAACCCCATAAAACAATATTTCCCAAAATTTTTAACTTTGCGATCTACATGTATAGTGTCGCTTTCGTGAAAAAATGTAAAAATTATCCTGAAGAAAATAATGTAAAAGTAGACTAATAACAGATAAATACATATTTCATCATAAATAAGTCGTAATTATTAATTAATTAGTCATCTCAGATAAACATGCATCATTATAGAATTAAAAGAAATTTCCGAAACTTTCGCAAGCCATTAAAATTTGTCTCAAGATTCATGCTTTAAACACCATCGCTGTAAACGACGTCTTTAATAAAATTTAAGTCACCCAATCGGTACAGCGGTTAGCATCGCTGACTGCCATGCCCTAGGACCCGGGTTCGAATCCCGGAGAAGGCATCGATGTTTGTAAGTGTACAGTGTCCGTGCGGCATGGGGGCATTCTAAATATGCGGCGAGCTGAAAGTCCTCTCGAGAGGTTGAAGGTCGGAGACTAGAAGTGGGAGACCTTCGGTTACGTCCCCTCCCGGCCTGCTTTCCATCAAAATTGGGGGGAGTGGAACTGAGCTAAATCCATTGTCACCTGTAAGATTCTGAAGGCTGTTGCCAACGGCAGGCGTATCTTGCGCTCCTTGCCACGTGTCCTTCGGCTGATATAGATCATACAAGTGAGCATTAATCAACGATAAAACTTAAATCAGGAACATATATCATAAAATGATTGGTTTGAACTTAAGAATCCGGAGTTTTTATTATTTTTTCTACCCTTGCTGTGCTCTTCCGTCTTCTTTGGGCTGGAAATAGCTTTACATTTATTTATATTTGGTGTTGTTAAATGCCAGGTTTATGTTTGATAATCGTCTGGTCAACGGTAATATTAGAAAAATGTATTCAGTGTGATGTAAACTTGAATAGTTAGAGTAAAGTATCAGGCTTAATTCTAATTTTTATGAATGAATTTTATCATGAATGTTTAATGAATAATACTTCTCTTATATTTCAGTATGAATGCTCAGTAGAAAAGGAACTATCTTCTCGGTAAGGGTATTACTTGTTTTTTGTATAATATGTAAAATAAGTTATTTTCCGCTTAGACGTTAAATATAATAATAATAATAATTTTACTTGTATCAAACTTTTACCGTTTGGTACTTATTCTCGAAGATTCAGTTTACGTACGTAATAGATTTATTTTACGTGCGTATAGTGGGCGCTGCTTAATGTGATTGCAGTGAATATTGATATTCAGGTATTGTTATTGAATAGTCGAATCCCCTCCCATTTGTATACTAAAACATGGAAAATACAATACATTACTTATCGTAATCACCAATTCATTTAGTGTTGTAAGGATTTTAAGTTTTACTAACGTTTATTTTATTTTAAAACTTTGCTATTCTATCTTATTTTCCATTTCCGACTAGAATAAGCGCGAGTAGAATTGTTTATACAAATGAGGTTGCAAGCTGTATAAGTATTTCAGATATGGCTTTAGTAAAGAGAGAGAGAGACTTCTCGCTGCCTTACCACGCGCGTGCTTTTCAGTCAGTTCAAGTCTGTCTCTAAGAGCAGAACTTAGTTATCGCTGGTATTTGAAGACGTATTGTAGTTTTGTGCATTCCGCTCACTGCAAACGTAGTGTTAAAAGGCCAATCTTCGCGTTATGACTCTCTGTTACTACTCTCTTTGTTGTATCCTCTACACACCCCACGAACATAGTTTTGAGTAAGGATATAGGATGTTAGTAGGATACAGGATGTTAGTGCACCATGTGGGACAACATCTCCCATATTGGTGAGCACAACTGCAAAGGTCTGAACTAGGGGTTGGGTTTCGGCGCCCTGTGGGAGGCGTTTGTGTCGCCCAGGGGGTCTTGTTCTAGATAGTTGCGGGTCCTGGACACTACCCGAGTAGTCTTTTGCAAAGCCGTGCGGGTGTCCAGGCCTGCAATCACCTGTCACCTGTTCCTACTTAGGTTTCAGCCCCTTTTCTTACGAGATTCATTACCAGACATGGCCCTTTCTCTTCTTACTTTGCGGAAAGAGGTATAAGCAGAACAGATATCTGCATATGTGGCGACACAGGACTTCCAGACCACTACCTCACCAAGTGCCCCCTGACTAAGGACTGGCATATTAAGTTGCCTACAACAGAGGTAGCCGCTTTCAAACTTTCATGATTATGCAACCCTCATTGCTTAAAAAATTGCATACTATCACAACGAAACTAGAGGCGCCGGGGCAGGACCTTTGCCGTCCAGAATAACAGTAGTATCTTTGCCTTGGAATCTGCTGGCATTCTTGTGCACTAGCGATACACACAAAGTCTTCTAGCCACAGCCTGCTTACATGAAAGCATTTTCTCACTTTAAAGCATAGTACTACTTCCATTTGTCACAATGCAGATATTAACTCCTCTACAAGTCACCGTGCATAATTAGTGTAGCTACTGTATACAGTGTGAAATGTATATTGCAGTAAAATAGTAACGGATAGTTGCAGGATTCGGACAACATCCGAGTAGTATTAGAAAGCCGTCCGGGTGTCCAGCCCTGCTATCACCTGTCACCTCTTCCTACTTAGGACTCCAGTTAGGTTTCCAAAGGCAACTAGAAGGATCAGAAGTCCTGGCAGTGTTAGCAAAATATTACACAATGAAATTTTTCTAAATGAAATAATACCGTCAAATGAAAGATGAAATTTCTAAATAAGATCAAAACATAGTACAGAAATTCTCAAATGATAGAAAAATGTCGGTGATTAAAGAATGAAATCTCCCAGAATCTTGATCTTGTTTTTAGGTAAACATCTTGTTTTCAGGTAAGTATCAGAATCCCGTTTCAGAAGAGATAAGGAAGAACTGTTTTAAGCATGCTAGCCTTTTAATAAATAAAGAAATAAAAGAAGGTGAGTAACTATAAAGGTTCCCAACTAACATGAATTATGAGGAATTTAATGCTTGGATGGATGTTGGTGAGAAAACTCAAGTTACAGCATCAGTAACAGAAGAAGATATCTCCTTATCGCTTTCTGAAACAACTTTCCAGAAGCATAATGAATATGAACAGTACATAAATGAACTTTTGCGTAATGATACTAGATAATGAACAATTAAGGTTTTTTTCTAATTAAAATACTGTGTAAGTAAATATTTATATGCTTCTAATGTGCTTCAGTATCACAGAAAATGTTTCAACAAAAATATCCCAATATTGTTTCCGCGCAATATGCCGCTGCAAAATGAATCTGCCATAGATAAAATATTAAGAAATTTACAACCATAACCACAAAGAAAAGAAAGAAATGTTATTTAAAACTAGTAAAATCCCAAAATCTCCCAATGAAAAATGTAAAATAACCCATCAACTCAGTGTTTTAATACTAGAAGAAATCTCGAAAACAACATAAATACATAAAAACAAATATAATAGAAAAAGGAATACCATTAAAATTTGATTCAACGTTATCAAGAGGAGGTATATCAGATTCAATTGAATCTATCCCTCTCGGGAAACCCTTGTGTTTCTGTTCATCCAAAATCAACTGTTGATCCATTTTAAATTATTTAATTATAATAGTTCATCCGAAAATCCTGAATGCCTCCTCTACACACGCGCTCTCCTTTCATATGAAATAAAAATACATCAAAACACATTTAAATGAAATAATTTCAATGCCTAACAAAGCAAATGTTAAATATATACTATTTACTAATATTAAAATTCAAAGTAAAACGTAATAATTTACAAAATTAACCGAGAACAAAAATTTTGAGCTTACTGTATGAAGAACAAAGGAACAAAAGGCAGTAATCAAAAGGAAAGAGTTTTGCATTACTTTAATGCTTTCCAAACTTAAAATTAAAAAATATCTTACTATAAATTCATCTTTTAGCAGATTTCTAACTTTTCATCCCCAATAACGCTAAACCATTACCGTCAGCCTTTCTTTTTGAACTACTTTTTTTGTTCGCCTTTTTTCTTCACTTAGTAAATTCAAAATTTTTGTTCTCAGTTAATTTTATAAACTACCACGCATTAATTTGGATTTTAGTATTAGTAACTACTATATATTTACTTTTGCTTTATTAGGCCTTGAATTTATTTTACTCAAATTTGTTTTTGTGTTTTTTTATTTCATGTGAAAGGAAGGCGACTGTGTAGGGGAGATATTCAGAATTTTCGGATGAAATGTTATAATTAAATAATTTAAAATGGTTTATCAACTAATTTTAGGTGAACAGAAATATAGTGGTTTTTCTAGGAGGAGGTATTTTTTTGAATCTGATCTACCTCCTATTGATAACATTGAATCAGATTTTAATTGTATTCCGTTTCTTATTATATGTATTTTTATATATTTCTGTTGTTGCTGGGATGTCTTCTAGTTTTAAAACACTAAACTCACAGGCTATTATTTTATATTTTTTATCAGGAGATTTTTTGGAATTTTACTGGTTTCAAATTTCATATTTTTCCTGTCCTTGTGATTATGGTTCTAAATTTCTAACTATTTTAACTACAGTTTATATGTTACTAGTTATATTAAATTAAAATCCATTGAGAGTTTGAAGGATATTTTTCTCATCGCTTATTATTATCAAAATAGTCATGGATAAACGTGATTATATTAAGACACGTCTACTGTATACTTCAGTATGAAACCCACTACCAGAGTTACAAATATTTTAGTCCAACGCATGGAAAGAATGCTTATCTTCTTCCAATCAATCCTGCAAAGAAATTACCTACCGGAAAGATGCTTGTACCATGGCAATGGCGCTGATTTTAAATTGCACTGGCTTTTATAAAATTCGAAGTTTCTCTTTACATTAGTACACACTTTTTACCATTAAAACTAGTTTTATACTTTGAACGAAATTTTCTTTCATTATACAGGTAAGGGAAAAACGCAAAATATATTAAAGCTACAATCAATAAGTTTTACGTTTTTTAAAGAAACGTGGACTCTGTAATTTAGCATCTGCATCAATATAAATTCATAGCATTCATATTAATGAAAGTATCTGTATCGGTAAGCTATCCTATCAGAAAATTACACAAATCTACCATAGGCTTCGAGGTTTCAGTAACTGATTAATATTATAAGTCATACACAGTCCAGTCACATTAATGTGACCACCACGTACTTTCCATGTGAGAGTTAAATAACCAATCACAGAAGGCAGGTGGCAGCACAGTGCAGTTGAGCGTATATAAAGGGTGTGTGAGGCCTTCTGAAAACATTTCAATCGTTGGCGTAATGCAGAAACGAAGCGATTTATTTGACTTCCAAAAGGGCATGATCATTGGCTTTCGGGCCAAGGGTGGAAGCATTTCCGAAACGGCTGAGTTTGTGAATTGTTCGCGTGCCGCCGTGGTAAAAGTGTACCGTGCATGGCAAAATGGGACTGTCCAAAATCAGCGACGTGGCAAATGTGGTGCACCACGGGCCATAGATGACAGAGGCGAACGACGGTTGCGGAGATGCGTTCGGGCAGATAGACGGGCTACCGTTGAGCAACTGACCACTAAAATGAACCAAGGGGCTACCAAAAGTGTCTCCCAAAGTACTATTCAGCGAACATTGCTGCGTCTGGGCCTCCGAAGCAGACGCCTGGTTCGTGCACCTATGCTGACTGCTGTTCATCGACGGCGAAGGCTAGAATTTGCACGCCAGTACAGCAGCTGGACGTCCACTGAGTGGCGACAGGTTGCGTTTTCGGATGAATCGCGTTTTATGCTCCATCGGACAGATGGACGTTGGCGTATAAGGCGTGAAACCTCTGAAAGGAACCACCCTGCAACCATTGCCGGAACGGTCCAAGCTGGAGGCGGGAGCATTATGGTCTGGGGAATGTTTTCCTGGCATTCTCTAGGTTCACTGATCATTGTGGAAGGCACAATGGATCAATACAAGTACGCATCTGTCCTTGCGGACCATGTTCACCCCTACATGCGCATTGTTTTTCCTCAGGATGATGGCATCTTCCAGCAGGACAATGCGAGGTGCCATACAGCTGCCAGTGTACGTGCGTGGTTCGAAGAGCACCAGGATGAGTTTACCGTCCTCCCCTGGCCAGCAAACTCGCCTGACTTAAACCCAATCGAGCATCTGTGGGACCATCTCGATCGAGTTGTTCGCGCCATGGATCCTCAACCGCGTAATCTAGCGCAGCTGGCCACGGCATTAGAGTCGGCATGGCTCAACATCCCAGAGAACACCTTCAGGGACCTATGTGACTCTCTTCCTGCACGTCTCACAGCAGTCCGCTCTGCGAAAGGTGGTTATTCTGGCTTTTGACAGATGTACACATTAATGTGACTGGACTGTGTATATGATGCTTGAGAATCGATAATATGATAAGTTACTGGTCATTCAGTGACAGAACTCGTAAAAGGGGGGCAGAGTTTTAACAGAAGGGAAAATTGTTCAAATTGGAGAATCATTCCAGCGTAATCCAACGAAATCTTTACGCCGTGTCTCACAGGAAACAGGTGTTTCAAAAGGCTCGGCCTACAGGGCTACTAAATTATTAAATTTCAAACACTACAGGATGTGCTAGTCCAAGAAATAAGACCGCGAGACGAAGTAAGTCGTGTGAATTTTGGTAGTTGAGGTTCTGTAGAACATTGCTAGTGGTGCTGTTGGTGCCCAATAAATAGTTTATTCGGACGAAGCTCGGTTTAATTTACTTGATTATGTGTGTTCACTAATCTATAGGCATTGCAATACAGAAAATCCTCGACTTATTCACTAGATTTCCTTGTACGACCAAAAAATTGTGGTATGGTGAGTGTAACTGCAAGGCGAATAACGGAGCCCATATTTTTCAGGACATTGTAAATTCAGAGAGATCTCGTACAGAAACACTTGCACCGTTTTTTAAACAACTGGCCGATATTGAGAGACAATATGCATACTTTCAACAAGATTCTGCTACACCTACACTGCCGATAATTCTTTGCATGCTGCAAGAGTTGTGTCTGACGACAGAATCATTTCTAAAAGTTTATGGCGTCCACGTTCCTCAGATCTGAGCGTGTACGACTGTTTTTGGTGGGGATCCCTAAAGAACCCTCACACTATTGATTAACTCAAAGACAGCATTCGAACAGAAATTCAAACATTTCGGAAAAAGAACTTTTGAGTGTGAATGCTATGCCAGGAATGCCTGCAAGCAAATGGACACCATTTTGAATAGCCTCTGTAATAGAGGTGAAGGTTCCAGCCTTTTATTTAACAGTTAAATGTAGAGAACCTCTTACATCGATATGTGAATAATCGCTTGAGTGTGTGAACAGAGACGTAAGACTCAAGAAGAGTTAATTGCCCTTTATTCCTCAAAATGAGGAGGAACACAGTCGGCTCCTATCTGCAAATCCTATCTAGCGTACGGCAAAGCCTCCACTTGGGCTTGAACTCACATTAATCAGAATTAGAGCTTAAAAAAGATATAGCCGAAGCTATCAAGATTCTAAGTAGTTGGCCCCTAAATCTCAATTAAGTAGGCGAAACTATCAAGGCCCTGAAGTACGGCAGAGCGTAGTAATAGCTTAGAGAGAAACGTAGTCCAAAGACAAACATGCGCTAGGTCGGAAACTCTGGCTCTCTAACAAAGTTCAGTGAAACATGGACTTAAATTCTACTCTTACCCATTTGCATTAAACGCGTTTCTGAAAATACATTCTGGTAGTAAATTGTAAGCTGAAATTAGGAGAGACAGGAAAATGTGACAAACTTAAAGTAACTGCTACAAACTTAGAATAAACGTTACAGAGGTGAATGCTCATTACATGATAGAAGTAAATAAAATGGTGTGCGTGATACTAGGATTTAATACACGGATTGCCTACCTGCCGCTACCTGGCACAAAGATGTGTGAAATGCTCTGTACTTATCCTTCATTGATAAAGTAAAGTAACGTCATATTATCGCTTATCGATATTATGGATTATTATCGAATCGATATTATCTTGTTATAGATTTTTAAGTTTCACATTATCTGTCGCTGAATATCTTATACAGCTGCTGATTTCAAATTTAAATTATCAAAGGGAAATTTAAGTAAATTATGAATACAGTCATTTTTGTGCTACCTTTTCTGTTTTAGTTGTTTTTTGGTTTAGTTTTTTAGAAAAACAAGCTAACAAAAGCAGTGTTCCAGTGACTCAGAAGAATGGCTTTAAAACTGAATCCTCCAACAAAGGCAAGTATGAAATCTGAAATGCAAGTGTCAGTAATTCACGAGCGATCAGATAAAAGTCATCTAGGTTGAAGAAAAGAGGACCTAAATAATTCATTCCCAGCATCTAAGAGATAAATATATCATAAATCCATCAAAAGATAACTTTCACATCCTTCTGTAGGCTTACCGATGAACCAGATGATGTAAATTTGAGATAACAAATCAGGCTTGGGATATGCTGTCTGCCAGACAAGACGAGAATCAAGACATGAGTGCATCAACCGTTACAAAATAGGCACAAGTTTCTGTTGTTCATCTAGTTAGCCAGAGTTTAAAATCTATCCATAGTACAACATAGAGGAAAGTTCAAAACGAGAAAAAAGTGCTCAATGAAGATCTGATCACTTCCAAACACTGTTAAATTTCTCATGAGCCAAAGTGTCTCAAAGAACCTCATCAGAAGATGCCAAATAACTCTGAAGACTGCAATATGCGATTATTTCATTTGGAAATAAATAAATCAAAAAAAAGATCGACTTTAAAAAAAAATACTAAAGAAAAGAGGAGAAGAAATCTTTATTGGAGAAGAGATTGAAAAACACGTTCTGAGGAAGTTGTATTATGTGCTTTAAAATTCATAGCAAAAATGATGTAGGCTGATGTACTATAACAAGGTCAATCATGTTAATAAATATCTCTAATTTTGTTTCTAAATTTAATGGGTTATGAAGCATAAAAGATTATCCCCAAAACTTTAATTATTTTGTAGGAATAGACCAAGAAACCAATCTAAATGAAATTCTGTAAAAGCTTGAAAATTGGTTAAATGTTAAAGATACTACAGAAACAAGAATTAGCGTAAGTTTTATAAATTTGCAAGACTTGTTTCAAAGTTAAATATAGCCTTCTTCTTCAGTTGCAGGAATGAAACTGGCGAAGGGGAAGCATAGCTTACGTGATACCACCAAAAAAAAAAAATTCGTAAAGGTCCCAGCTAAGTAAAGGAAAAAATGCTCTGGAATTTGTTTTTTCCAGAACAAAATGAGATTTAGCTAGAGCTTTCTCGATTTGAAATAATCGATAATTCTCTGAAATATGATATCCGAAATTTTTCGAGATTACAATACTTCCTTTAATAGTTTATAATCCGCATAAGCCGGTAGTTTAAATGATGTTTTAATCAAGGTGGTGTATGTTGAAACATTAACTAGGCTGTTAGTTTTTACGTACATTTAAGCTAAAGTTAATAGTATTCTGCTTACTAATGAAACGATAAAACTCTTGTACTATCGCTTTTAACAATAGTAAGATTTCTTTAAGTTTGAATTAAAAGCAGACCGTTTTTTTGAGAAAATTTCAACAGATTTCAATAAGGAATCGTTTTATGTATTAACAATAATTTATCTATTATTTTTTTTGCATACCGGAGGTTTGAAATTTGCTATTCTTAAAGTTCTATTTTTTACTTGTGATAAACATCATTTCTTAAATGTACAATTTAAATTTAATATCTTCAATTATTTTCAGATGTCAAATAGTGGATATCGAAATTTTATTTGATGGCTTTGAGATTTCAATTTTGTCATACAATCCAAAGTTTGAAGTAAGTAGTAAAATTTACATTAAGTTCACTTTTCATGAAGTTACAATGAACAGAACAGAACTGACGGTTCTTGTTAAAATGCTTCTGTAAAGAGCTAAATCTTGCCGTTTAGAATTAATAAGAGTAATTCATAATATCTGGCATCCGAAACTATACACTTTTCATTATTTAATAGGATTCATACCCAGAGTGAATATGAATAAAAAAATTTTAAACAAAGCAATAAAAAAATCGCTTTTTTTATCGATTCTTTCTCTATTAGTCCTTAGAGATACATACAGAGTGTATTAGTACAGCGGTGATAAACTTTCAGGAGAGATAGAGTACAGCTAGACGATGGGAAATCACATAGCAATGCAAGTGGTCGGAAACGCTTTCCTGGCGCGGTAATGACGACACAAAACGTACAAAATCTGATGCGTACACCACATGACTTCCTTGTACGGAATATTTAATTATACGCATTTTGCATTTCATTTAAACTTATTGGATTGAATTAAATCTACTTCGTCGATAGCGTATAAACCACAATAAAATAAATGCATTCTTTAAAATTCACTATATTTGTTTACCATAGCGACACTCTGGCGCTAGGTTCACTTAACAGCGTTATATCTCATTCATTTTATAACTGTTATACCATCTGAAGAATTATCCAATCGTTGCCGCATGTTCTATTCAAATACTATAATAAATAAAACGATGTGTAAAAGAAATTAAACAAAAAAAAAAAACTTGTTTCACAGACGATTGAGTAACTCTCATTCAATTAATTGAGTTCTCCTTTCGCGACAAGGCAAAAAATCCATCAAAAACTCAAAATATCTACATTAAAAATTACGAAGTAATAAACAATAATAAATAAATCCTAAACACTTATTTCCTCGAATAAAGCACAATAAACCTTAAACACTTATTTCCTCGAATAAAGTCCAGAATGGATTAAGCATGATTTAATTCGCAATAAAAGAAGGCATTATCTTTGTTGTTACGAAACTTAGTTTCTCTAAATTGGCAACAAATCCACTATTCTCCTAAGTTTCAGGTGTAAACAAATATGGATACCATGAGAAAAATGATTAGGCTTAGCAGCACTTAAACAACTTTCAAATTGTTAAATCTTGCATGGGGATTTAGTAAAAGCATAAAAACCTTAATCGGAAGATAAAAACGACGTAATTCAATCATTTTTAAAGCAAAAAATGCACAACTTACCAACATATAAGAATAAAAAAACTGAGCTCACTGAGCCGAGTAACAGAGTGAATATATATATACATATATTTATATACTTTTGGTGCGGCCGATTGCAACCAAAATATAAGGTGCACATCTACATGTTATAGCAGTCATATATACAAAATTTCAACGTTTTGAGGCTACTCATTTTTGAGTTATGCGAGATACATACATACATATGTACGTTTGTACGTACGTTCGCATAGACGCCAAGAAAAATCTCTTCAGAATCCATTTTAAATCAATTTTATGATTTTTTTTTTGTGGGGAAAGAATCCTTTATTCTGTCCTTACGTACGGATGTCACTCAAAAACATCGTTAAATTGCATTCGATAGCGGTCGAAATAGATATTTTAGTTGAAATATGATACCCTAAATTTTTGGCGATTACAATACTTCCTTTTACTTCGTACAGGGAAGTGAAATGGAAGGACAGAAACAGTGAGACAAAACGTGTTTTATTATGTTTAGTACAGCAGAAACCAACAAATAAGAACAAAAACAAACAACGATCGTCATTAAAGAAGATGTTCGAAATTAAGACCCGGGAACGTGATGCAGGCCTCACTTTTCCGGCGCATGAAAGATCTGCATCACGAATGGAAACGGCTCCTGCATCACGGTTCGAACATCTTCTTTGATGACGATCGTGAGCTCTTTTTGTTGCTCTTTCTTTGTTTTTGCTGTACTCCGAATAACAAACATGTTTTCTCATTACGTTCGTGTCCTTCCTTTCTTGACTTTTGTGTAGTCACTACCGCGCCAGAAAAGAGTTTCCGACCACGCATTGCTATGTGCTTTCCCATCGTCTAGGTACTCTCTCTTTCTCTTTCCTGAAAGTTTTTCACCGCTGTACTGATACACTCTGGGTATTTTATTTCTACAAAATATGCGAACTATATCTATTTATCATATTTGTCTAATCAGTTTTTCGAGATAATAGCGTTTAACAGCTACCCATTTTAAACTTTAAAATGTCATCTTTTAAAGCAAACGTTTATAAACAAATCTATAATACAAAGATAATAACCATTTATTAAAAGTAATAGATTCTGAACTAAGGTAATTTTAGGAATATTCTTTACATTAAATGCAACTTTTTCGCTGAAATTAAATTGAACGAATGATCAAGTGACTAACAATAATTATCCACGATAATTTCTAAAAGATTTTGTGAACTGTACCTCATTTTGAAACCTCGGGCGCTTTGCTGCAGTTAATTGAATTAAGTCTTTATTATTTATATATTTATATGTGAAAGTATTTTAAATCATAATCATGTATTTATGTGCATTTCAAATTTTAGAATGCGATATAAAATTTCATTAATATGGAGCTCATTTTATTATGATTCATGAAACTTAATATTAGATATAAATCAGATTTATGCCCATTCATCCTTGACTCTAAATTCCATATGCATTTTTGCATATGCTTTTATAAATATTTAATGTTCTCAACTAGAAGGTGATTTAATAAATGAATGATTTTAGATTTATGTTGCATTTGAGGCAAATAAACAAGGCTCATGTGCAGAGCAATTTTTTATGAAAAAGAAGAACCATTCTTTTCTCTTGAAATTCATTCGATATTTTCATCAAAAAATCAAAGGAAATGTAGTCTTAATTTTATTAGCTGTTAATTAAAACGAAAGTTCTTTTTCCTTCACATGCCAATAAGTTTACATTTGTGCTTTTATTCTCTTTTTTTTTTTAAGAAAATAATTTTTCATCCATACAAAACACGCTATAATTAAGCCACTTTTATGTAGTTTCCTAACTTTAGAATTAATATTTCAATCACTTCTTAGCTGAGATTAAAGGAAATTTTATATCAATTGTTCCACAGCGACAATACAATTACTTTATTATTACGTTCAAGTTTCTTTACCTCAAGCTGAAAAAGAATGACTTATGCCATATTATTATATAAATATATATTTATCAGTTATTATTAAAGTAATACTGAGTATATTATCTTCTAATATAAAGTTAGCAAAATTGTATCTGAATGAAGTAATTCTGAAGCACTGAAACTGAATCCCGAAAATATTTTTTTTTAAAGAAACTTGAATGTTAATCATGAAAAATAAAAATGGAAACTTTGTAAATGAAAATTAAACAATCAATCATGAAAAATAGAAATGAAAATTTGTGAATGAAAATTAATCAATAAACTAAATAATTATCGCCATTGATAGGAAATTGGTTGATTTTTCAAGGGGAACAAACCAACTCCCGTGCAATTAACAATCATTAAGAAATGCGAAAGTGTTTCGTCTTTTACTCAAATAACAAGTATGATGCCAAACCGGCAATTTGAATTTAAGCCAAATTTATAAGTTGAGTTTAATCAAATTAGTGAGATTAAAGTGAGATGAATTAAAGTGAATGGCTATACGAATTAATTAGGAATTCATTATAAATATTGCAGTTCCGTTAACTTAATATTTTAGAAATCCTGAGATATGATTGCGAAATTGAGTAGTAGTAAAACATTTCTTTGCTGAATTAAGTAGTCGTAAGACATTTTTTCTCCTTTATTTGAGTAAAGTGTCCCTCGACACCTTCGCTTTCATGCATGTTAATTCAAAGCTATCTTTATAATCATAATAATTAGAATTTAATCTTTGCCATATTAATGAAATATAATTCAAAGCAATTATTATAAACATAATAAACAATGCAATCTTTTCAAAATTAATGAAATAGAAGTTGAAAAAAATGAAAGATATTTATAAAATAAGGTACAAGGAATTTATTATTAATTGTTTATTAATTATTGTTTATTAATTATTTTTAATTATTGTATATTATATATGTATAATAACTGATATTATATATCTATATATATAATCAGTTATTATATGTATATATATAATTTTTTTTTGCTAAATTCACCTCGAAAGGTCGCATTTCTTTCTCCTTTCCTTTTACTTTAGCAAAGAGTATTTTTATTTTTAGTACGCATTCGAACCTGGCCCTTATTTAGCCTTTACATTTGACAATCAAATTTTTCGATAAAAAACTTGAGCTTTACATTGTAATTAGTACAGCGTTTTATTTTTATTATTATTATTATTATTATTTCTATTTTTTTCCTTGTTTATAAATATTTCTTTCGATTGTAATTAGTCCAACTTTTTCCCTTGATTATAAAATTTTTATTTCTACATTACATGTGTTATTCGTTTCTATTTGTGTTCGGACAACAAAATGAGTAGAAAAAAGAGACCAATTCAATGACAGCCTCAAATATGTATAGGTTTATTGATGCATTGTATAAAAATTTTTTTTGAATTAAAAATAATAGTGCTAATTGACGATAGAGGTGTTAGTGAGATTATCGGAATGAAACTCGATTTGTTGTTCGGTTAATTGACTTTGTTTAAAGCTTCAGAACACTTTTTCCTTGACAAGTTTTATTTGAAGCTTTGAATAAAAAGATTAACTTTGGTTTTCACTGTTTTTTAGTATTTTAACTTTTTCTTTTGCATTTTCTGTTCAAAAATGTATATTATAAATTTGCAAGTTCATAAAAATAGAAATAGGTAGGGGATCATGGTTCTTACAATCTTTAAGTAATTCTTTCATATTTTATTTCCCATTATTAGATGGAATAAATTTTACAGCACTACGCGCAGATGTTTCTACTAGTTTTTCTAGTTTTTCTCTCAACAACGAATAGAAAATTCGACAACTTTCTCAAGAATTATATAATATATATATATGTATCAGTCTATATCATATTCGTTACTACTTTGTCTGTGAAGTAATTGTGATTTATATCTGTTTCAGAGTTCGGAACTGTTCAGTGCCATTGGTGGTTACATGGGAATCTATCTTGGAATTTCTTTTGTCGCGATGTACGACTTCGCAGAGGCTGTAGTTGTATGGATGTATCGAATCCGGAAGAACCGTACTGAAATAAAACGAAAACTAGGAGCTCGACGGAAGAGAGTTTTCTCACGACCAAATTATCAACTTAAGTCTTTCACTCAACGTTTTCGAAGAACGAACGTAAAGCCATTTAGAGAAGTATATTAAAAGGATGAAATCGTTTGCATTGTATACTCTTGCATTTTATTGTAAAATAAAAATTAATCTTGCTACAAATTTATTTCTAGAATCAGTATTGCATAATATTTGTTATCAATCTCCATATGCCGAAAATCAATAACGTTAATCGGTTTTAAACTAGAACACTAAGGGACTTATTTTTCCTTTAAATTTTATGTTGCTTGAAGATCATACTAAGTAAAAAAATACTTGTATTTAGCTTTGAATATGAATTTCAGTATTTGAGATAGTTGTACGAAGCTTTCAAAATCTTATTAATTTAAAAACTTTCTATTGAGTGTCTTCTGATACTCGAAGCAATCAAAAAACAAAAATGGATCGTATGTATATACATGCATAACGCCATCCTTTTTTCTGTTTCAGTCCCTTGTTTTCAATTAAAATGTTTCCTGTTGCCCTCCTTTTGTAACAGTCTAGGAGCCAGCTATACCTATGGTACCCTCTCC
>KK114907.1:0-20846 GCA_000611955.2 Stegodyphus mimosarum | reverse complement strand
CTGCGTATCTTAGTGCTTTCTTACGATTTAACATAAGATAAAATGTTGTACACAGTATTGTATACAGTTAAATGTAGAACAAATAGTATAATCTGTACTACTTTGCAATTGAAATAAATGGTATGCTTCCCATTAATTTAATCTATCTGCTTTAAGACCACTGACTCTGACAAGAATTTCAAACGTGAGTTCCGGTACTGAGTATTGTTGATAGTTGCTTCTCTCATTATGTAATTTGTAATATACCTATATTTGTACTCTAAGGTATGATAATAGACTACGTACTGCACACAACAGCATTGTGTCATCATATACAGAGTGTTTCGTAGCTCATGGACAAAAATGTAAGGGATGATAGAAAACATCCAAACAAGAAATCTTGCATGGGCGGAGAGCAGGCGGTGAATAGCTAGGAGGTATCCGTTATTGTCAAATGAAAGAACGAAACACCAAACGGATAGAGAAGGTACTAAATAATTTTATTGGCAGCATGTGAGGAAAAATTACAGACACTGTTCAAAAGAGCGACCGCTTGCAGTAATGCAGACGTTACACCTGCGACGTAGAGAGCGGAGTACTTTCTTAAACAGAACCGGCATTTCCTGGATGGCGTCGGCACCAACAGAGATCCTGGCTAGTAGGTCCGAGTCGATGGAGCTTTCTTAGACGAGACTGTTCAGATGGAAAGTTTAGATAGGAGACGGGTGGGAGTGGCAACTGAGTTAAGAGCCCAACCCGACCAACCCATCGTTCTGGGAATTTAGCTTCGAAAGCGATCCCCGCATTCAAGAAGAAATGGGTGCTCCGTCGTGCTGGAACCACATACGTGCTCGTATGTTGGCTGCAACAGATTGAAGTAACTCTGGCAATACCTGTTGTACAAGTGTGAGATGTGTTCTGTCGTCCATTTGGAATGGCAGAAGGTATGGGCCGATCAAATAGTCACCTACATTTCCAGCCCAAACGTTTACGCTGAAACGCTTCTGACACGCCATGAGGACGTGTGTCGTGCGGATTGTTAGATGCCTTGCAAAAACTAACGTGCAATCTCGACTCATGGCGCATAATCCGCATGTATCTTTCTATACATGGTAAAGGTGTAATCCTTCGTCCCGTAGCATTCGCCAAACTCGGACGATTTTCTACTCGTTGTAGAATACCCTCTGCACGTTGTGGCGCCCGCACACTCCTTGTCTCATGCATGCCAGTGACAAAGGATCCCGTTTCCCACAGGTACCGATGAAATCGCTCGAACATTTTTCGGTCTGTCTTCTCAGTAAACGCAGCCTGAACAACCTTTCGGCTTCCAGAGCATTCTCATTCACAAGATCATATATAAAATGCATGATTACTGGACGTCGACTTGCCTTCTGAAATCCACGTTAGAAATTACGATGTGTCAGAAAACTCGAGCTTTATGCTTTCCATTACAGCGCAGTTTAGCATTTCACTGCTTGCTCTCCGCCCATGCATTGTATGGTGAAAACTGCTTGTTTAGATGATTTCTATCACCCCTTAATTTTTGCCCATGAGTTTCGAAACACTCTGTATGTGTCTACCAATGCGTTTTCCGTATGCATGTTGGGCCTACTGTTTTGAATCAATTAACGCTTCATTCGTATTTGTGTTGTCTATAGCTTTTAACTATGATACTTCCTTAATTTTATATTTAATTTCGTTAAAAATAGAACGCAAATGCATATTAACATGAGATGAAAATATACATTCTTATGAGCTAATGTAAATAGAACTCTTTATTATGTACGTAACTGTATTATTTTTCCGAATATGCAGTATGTGATAATAATGGGTCAACATACAATAATCCGCACACGTATAGGTAATACGCATATATCTATGTCTATATGTTGTGAACTTGGCCTTAGAATCCTATCAGTCCTATTTGTATTAAGTATATAATTTTTCCTTATTTTTACATTTAATTGCATTTATACTTAGTTGCATATTATTGTCTACAATAGTATATTTATTCTATTATCATTTCATTCTTAATTTTTATGTGTGTATTGTGCAATCTAGAAGTGCATCTGGAACTGAATTGTGCATTTATATTATATTGCAAGTAATATGTATCCATATTATGTAAAGCAGTACTCTGTTCATTTTTAAGACATCATTATGATGTTTACACATTGAAAGCGTTTATAGAAACATAATAATGCTGTCTTTTTTGGCACCCCAACCTTTGGCTAGGGTTTTTGTCCGAAGAAAAATTCCGATGATCGTACGTGTTTAAAAAACTGTAGCGCTAAACTACAGATTAATAACAGGATTAATAACAGGATAAATAACAGATTAATAACAGAATAAATGAGTTGACTTTTATTTTCCACAAAATCATATCTTAGCATTTCAGCAACCCATAATCTGTAGTTCCGTCTTAGTAGTCATATAAGCTTTTTTTCACATCATTTGTTAACTTCTAGTAAGTAGTTTCGATGTTCGAAATGAATCGGAGATGTATTTCATACTTTGTAAGATTGTCATTTGGCATTGTATAGAATGGCAACTGTGAAATGTTTAATCATTTCAATAATCGCCAGCGGTTTTTGGCGTACTATAAAATGTTTAGTTATTCTATAGAATGCCGGATTTCATACATTGCCGGTAATAGATAAATTAAACGATTTGAAATATTTATTTTAGAAAGTTCTCAATGCATCCCGTCCGTTAGACATACAAACCTCCCATGTTTTGTCACATTTAATTAACCTAATGAAATATTTGAAAGCGAAAGAACGTAGACGAGTTTATTTACTGGCAAAAGCACTGTTGCAAGATATTTATTGTTAATAAGTCCATGAGTGTTACGGGTTAACTATGTCCGGGATTCTCTGACACTGAAGCTGAAAATGCCGTATTGCACCGTTTGATAAAGATACAGTTATTATTACGAAGTGCTTCGAATGTTGTTTAACGAAAATAAAAGTATTTTTTGTGTGCTTAGTGAGTAAAAAAAACTGAAATAGAATTTTAAAAAATTAAAAAAAAAGTCTGAAAGCTTTCAGATTTTAACTTAACGTCCAAAGGGTGTTTCTTTAAAATTTTGGGTATTGATTTTACTTATTAAATATCCTGTTTTTCGCACTTAAACCATAAATTCAGTTCAACAGCAATGTCATAAAATAATTTTAAAAAAGCATATCTTTAAGATTTCCGATACACAGTCTCCCACGCTGGAGATATTTTTTTTTTCGTACAGTGTTACCATTGCACGCTTTGAGATAGTTCAGTTTGTTAATGAGAAATTCCTTAAATTTTCACAAAATATGAAATAGATAGTAAAACAAATTCCAAATTCCAAAAATTTAAATTGGGGTTCCAGATGTCCATATATTCACGTGGAGGACGGCGTTATTCAAAATCTGATGTCTCTAGGTATCGTTGTTTTTTCACAGTGCAAGAAACATACATACATTCATGCAGATTCTTCATTATTTAATTTCTTTAAATAAATGCAGGGCTCTAATATTTGGTGGCAACAATTTTAAAAGTGAAAAGCCGTTTATAGTGAAGCAATGCAAAATGCCAAAACAAAATTAATAGCCCTTCTGGGAAAATTTCTTCATTGAGCTAATAAAATTCCTCAGTTGTTTCACAACAAATACATATTTGCCTTACGGCAAAAAAAATGACAATCAAATTATCTAAATTATTCGAATATCTAGATGTGCTGTAATCTCTAACAGTTGGTCTGTTTGGAATTCCTCTCCAGTTCCCTTATATAATTTAACTAATAAGTAATTTCTGAATGTTAATAGAATGTGTCAAAATTAAATTTAATTATGATTTACCATATTCCATACTAAGTGTTCTTAATTTTTAAAAATCACATATTATAATGTTTTTTAATAAAAATTAAAGGTTTCATTTTCCTCGACATTATTGCCTCAAACCAACCGAACGTCTTATATTGAATGATATAATTAATTACAAAATTAATTTCAGTATTCTGTATTTTCTTGGTGGTTTCAGAGTTTGCACACTTTCTGCAGATGCCGATGTCTCTGAAGTTAAGGTTTGCTGTTGTTGTCCCATAGTAGCCGAGTTTCTGTCATTTGAAAGTGCACTTGACTGGTCAATTTCGATTGGCGTTTCAGAGCGCCCGAGGGTTAGTTCAGCCTCGGATATGTTTTTTATTTTAGGTTTAAATGTTTCTTGGACATCGCATGGTTGATACCCTGTAATTAAACAAACATTCTTTTAGAATTTAACGTGCTGTAACAATACGAATTACACTAATTCAACTTCTAATAACAACACTAATTAAACAGGAATGCACTTCTAAAATATTTTGAAAGGAATTAAGTGATTGCAAATTAACGTAATTCAACTTATATTTTTTTTCATTTACATTACGCATATACTAAATTTTATTAGAGTATTTCCAGAGTATATAACGTCTTGATTTAAAATATTAAAATGGCAATAAAATGTTAAATGGGGGTAGTTTTTATTTTTTTTTTTTGGTTACATTTTTATAGATGGGCTCTTATTTACTCTGAATTAAAAAATTTTCGTGCTACATTTTCTTATGATATTAATTTGCACGAGCATTCAGAAACTATGCATAAGCAACGCAGAAGGATTTTTGAATATTCCTTCCATTTTTTTTTTTTTCCTTAACAAAAAAAGAATCATAGTATAGGTCTTTTTTAATCTGGAAAAGTTGCTCATATCTTTATACCATTTAGTCACACTATTATTTGAAATTTTCTTTTCAGTCATTTGGAAAATTAAGTTATTAGGAGTATCTTTGAATAGCATAAGAAAGAATTACTTCAGATGGAATGATTTCTTTAAGGAATGAATACTTTATTTACAAGGATGATGTGGGAAACACAAAGCATTATAACGACAACTTTATTCGATTCTTAATAAAATTCTTAATAAAATTTATTCGATTCTTAATTCTTCTAATTTATACAGCGTGGGAAGTATAGAAACAATACAAAGAACCTCTAGTCTTCGATTAAAATTATTTACGAACTATGGACAGAACATTAGAAACAAATTAAACATAAATTATAATTCACATTTATTTCATTCTTAATTGCTATTTCGTGCATTTGAAGTTTTTTTATGTTCAGAAAATAACCAGCAAGTTGCCATTTTGAAAGTTGTTCTTGCCATTAGCGATCAACTTCGCGAGCACTTCTGAGTGTCGCCCACAGAAAACCTGTTCTGGAAAGAAATCAGTGTTCTAATGCCTCTGAACAACTTGAATGTGTTTTGAGAATATTGTATTCCAATGTACATTATTTTAGAATTAAAATATAAATCTACAACTCAATAGCATGAGAAATATTATATTCCAATGAGCATTATCTTAGAATTAAAGTATGAATAAATCTGCAATTCAATAACATGAAAAATAATATTTACAATATTTAAATCATGAAATATAATTTATTTCTCTTAACATTCCAATTTAGGTTTGTTTTATTTAATTATAGCAAAGCACTCGAGGGCTATCTGCCTAAGAGAAAATGCCTTTGTAGAAGGCTTTCTAAGGGAAACTATTTGCGTTACACATGAAGAAAGCCACGAAAACGCTCATGCAGGGAGCCCGCTCGTTGGGAAACGGCCCTTTGAACTACCAGTGTTCAGCATCAGAACAAATTCGCAGCACCTACCCCTACCATACTGTCATCTCACAAGAGTCGTCAATAATTTGGCTAAAATATCAAGACGAATGGGAACATGCCATAGCGCCTATCTGTTACCATAGCGCCTATCTGTTACCATAGCGCCTATCTGTTAGCGTGTTAGCTGAGCTGTGGAAGTCAAGCTTCCACAGCTCAGCTAACACGCTTTTTACAGGTCATGGCCCATTTCTAATCTATTTTCATAAGCAAGGTCTAAGCAATACGAACCAGAGCCTCTGCCGTGGCACGGGAACTCCCAAACATAACCTAACGAGCTATCCATTATCTCCAATTTCCGGGCAGTACAGATGACAGAATCCCGTATCAACCCTATATCATCAAACAAAAGGCACTTATCACCAACATCAAGGCTATTCTGAATATCCTGGAAGCATACGGGTTGGATCTGTGTGATGCCACTTAATTTCTCCTTTTTCGCAGTCGCGTGGTATATCCCCATAGCGATGTGCAGTTAACATCACCCCAACTATTACTTTGCATTCCTTGCCAAACCACAACTTGAAGCGGGTTCTATGACAGCGGCAAGCGTGAGACTGCACCCAACTAAAGGGCCGTTCAGACTGGGGTTTATTTGAGCTAACGGAGTTAGTTCCACGTGTCGACTAGCTAATCTGTGTGTAGTTGAGATTTTTCAACTCGCTGCGCTATGGGAAAAAACTGAATTTGGAGATGGGTCGGGCTACGTCAGCTGTCTCCGTTAAGGGCCATTCACAGTGGATTAGCTCCGGATGAACCCCAGTGTGAATGCCCCTTTTCGCCATTCACATTGGGGTTTATCTAAGCTAACGGAGTCACTTCCATGCGTCGACTAGCTCAGCTATGCATGCAGTTCAGATTTTTCAATTCGCTGCGCTGTGGGGAAAACAGGTTTTGGAGATGGGTCGGTTATGTTATAAGGCATGATTGCCGCCTTCGTGGTATAGTGGTCAGCACGCCCGACGCGTAACCGAGAGGTCCATCGTTCGATTCCCAGCGAAGGCGTAGCTAATTTTTCATTAGCCCTGCTTTCAAAAAAATACCTAATGTCTCTACACTGGCGCCCGAACTAAAAAGGTGGTGGATGATGATTTTCCACCACCGGGATTTGGCGATTGGGTCCCCAAAACCCCATTTGCCCTTTAAAAGCGGGAGTATATAAGGTATTTCTCCCTTCTTCGCATGTCTTCGTGGTGTAGCGGTCAGTACGCTCGACGCGTAACCGAGAAGTTCGTGGTTCAATTCCCGGCGATGGCGTTGCTCATTTTTCATGTCTCCTGCCTCGAAATAACCCAATGTCTCTACAATGTGAGATATATCCGTTAACTCAGATAAACCCCAGTGGGAATGGCACTTTAGCTCAGATAAACCCCAGTCTGAACGGCCCTTAACTTATCAATATGACGGCAAAGTAATGGTGTTTCCGCATTCCGTTACCTGTTACCAGCATTCAGCGGTTTACCGCTCGGCGGCTGGTGAATCCATTCCAACTTAGGTTAAAAATAATCCTTAATACAAAACTCTTAATTTTGTTCTCACAGATGCATTTTTTTAAACCTCTGTTGTCAAATGAATGATTACATTCCCCCTTCAAAAAATAAATTCAGTTTTCCGTAAAATTTTTCTAATGATCTTCTATTTTTGAAGTATGTGCTCTTTCTTACAAAATAATAGCAGCCCATTCTGTTTCAAATTACTACTTTCTTGAGCTATGTTTTCCGCACGCTTAACAGTAGCATAGTAAGTGTAGCTGTAATGTATGGAAAGAAATAACAGTACATGTGTTATTATTTTTTTAATTTATTCACTTTTAAGTAGCATTCAAAAGTTAATAAAAATTAAAATTAAAGTTTTTCGTATGAGAAAAATGAAAATAATTTACATCTTTATGTATATTACGGATAAAAAAATAATCATTAAGAGTGTTAACTAATTAAATGCATGCTTGCACCAGTCAAGCTTTATGACCTCTTTCGTCCCATACGAAAGATTGTATTGTATTTGGTTGCTCAAAGATTAAAAAAATGAAAATAAAATAAAACAAAAGGATATTTCTATGTTTCCCATTTTCTTCTCCCGCTCAATAAAATTCATATTGTCTTTTTCATGTCCTTTCCGTCTTAGAATATACGTGTAACACTGATCTAACATGAAATTTTGACATAAAATCGAACTTGTTCTGAAACTATCTGCGATTGTTTGCCAATGTTTCAACTTTATATCCCAAATCATGCCTAAATGTTAGTTTTTTTTCCTTTTTTTTAATCGGGCGTTTAATTCTATAGTTATTTGCATTTGGAATTTAGCACCTAATATACACTCAGGTACAAAACTACCTTTATGTGCATAAAATCACGCACGTATTTCTCAGAAACTGTGAATTATTATTTTATGAACTTATGTGGAATCATACATAACATTATAACACACAAATGCAAAGGAAAAAATTTAGCAACGCTGCATATGATATGAGTGTGCATGAAACAATAAAAGTGATAATAATATATTACAAGGAGAGTTCAGGAACAAAATAATAACTAAAAAAAATTAGGGCTTTTGTATTGAATAGAGAATGTGATGTTTCCTGACATGTTCACCCATATCACAAGTTTTAGTACTGGTAATATTGTTAACTTCAGCTTAAGAAATTAAGTTCTACTGTTCCAGGAATACGGTTTTCAAGACGTTTGCATCTCAAGGAAGAGATTATCTGTGTGTAACTGCTTTTCCAAAGTAATCTCGTTAAGTTCCTTATCGGGTTAAGATCAAAAGACGTTTTGATCACAACATTCCCTCAATGTCTTCTCTTTCAAGGAATTCGTCAACGAGGTTTGCCGGATGTGGACGAGCATAAATAAGATGTCAGATCTAAACACACCTCTGAAAACTCTTATATAAAGCTCTATGACCTCCTTTTGATATTTCAGGTCGATCACAGATTTGCTGTTGAAATCACACAGGGACGTACGTCCATCGGTCATTATTCCTCTCTATATAGTCATATCTGCAACACCGAAACAGTCATTGCGACTTTGTCCAGGCCCGTTCCAGAGTTCTGAAATTATTTCCATGGCGTAGAGACTGTCTGTCTTCAAATATTCACAAATCTCACTGTTTTCATAACTGTCTGCCCTGCTTCTAAACGGTCAATGATTCGCCATTTCACAGGTTCTTCCAAATGATACATCAAAACATAACAAACCGTTTTGAGCCCTTACACACTGAAATCGAATGCTGTCGTAAGAAATTCTTCCAGATATTTATTTTGAACAAAGTGCTTGATCGATCACCAGATAAAGTAAGGTCTTGTATATCATAGCATTTTGGATTCGATAATGCTATTTAGACTTGTTTATCACACATTTCCTGGAAAATGGGTTACGTCGTTTGGGCATTTCATAGAATATCATTATTTTTGGATATGTGAAGATAAATTTGGACATAAGCGTGTTTCATTTATCGAACTTCTAATTTGCGTAATCTTCGTAAATTTTTAAATCTTCTGTGAAGGAAGATAGAGACTCTTTGTCAGAGATTTAAAATTGGCAGTATTAATTATATAGTTAAACCACAATAGTTTTTGTTATTTTCCGAAAATATTATATTTTTTAATCTGCATGTTATAAATAACAGTTTAAAAAATCAGAAAAATATTCAGAGGTTTAAAAAAATTTTGATGTAATCATTCATTTGCGAATAAACTTTGGATCTTTAGTACCATCTGCCATCTCAAAGAAAAATAATTCGAATTTAATATCTGATCAAGCATGGTAACCAGAAATATATATTAGTTTAATTAGCTTTTCAAGGGTCCATCAGAAGGTAGTGAATGTGACTACCGTACTGAAGGGCCCAGTTCCGGAGAATTCCGGAGAAAGCATGGATGTAATTTGTCCCTCCCTTCATAGGAAGCAACCTATTAGGTGCCTCCAAAATCAAGTGAATTATCAAATAAGAATTATCAAACATGTCTTTATTTACGCAAGCATTTTATCTATCGAATAAACATAACGGAAAATAAAAAAACTCTCCCTTCTTTTTTTTTCAAGCCATTGTGGCAACCACATTATGTTTATAACATCTAATTTTCTTAACGATAATTGTCTTTTGCCATGAATTTCAATTTCGGAATTTTGATATTCGTCTACTTAGAACCATTTTAACTCTTGATTTAACAAAAAAATAAATAGCTCATCAGATAACAGAACTAAAATCATTACGTTCATTTCGACGTAAATCGCACAGTATTAATTATTAGGAATACAAGTATCAAATGATATATCAGATATTTTATTGTATTATCTGGTAAACTTTAAATTAAGCAAAATTCAGCCTTCTTTTTGACTTTTTCTTTAGGAAAACTCCGTGTATTTCGAGCGAGATTGACAAAATCATAGAAAGAGGACTCCCTTGAGGACTTACAGGTTAATGTGACTGGTAAGGGGTTCATTTTATCGGCCCTCTTGAACTGCATATTTCTCCTACAAGACTGGCATCAATAAAGAATTACACTTTACCTAATTTTAGGTTTAAACAAGTGTGCTTCTTTTTCACATATTAGGGGTAAAATAATAAACAGGAAATAGTCTTATTTTGGGCTAAAAAATAATGCATTGTTCTTTGTTCTTTTTCAAAGTTGCAAATGTTTCATACATGTTAGAATTGAGTTTTGTATTTTGTATTTTAGCCTCTGTTCATTTGTTTTTAATGTAAATTAATACAGCCTATTTTGAAATTTTCTTTTCCAAAAAAAAATCTGAAAGGATTCAGATTTTAGATTACGTCCAAAGGGATCTTGCTTAATAATATAATAACTTGCCGAACGAAACAAACATTAAACTAAACCCAATACGAACACAAAAACCAACCCAATATAATTCCAATAGTCAACCCAATACAATTCCATTAATCCATCCAGTACAGACCCAATAACCAACACAGTACTATTCCAAAAATTCTAGCCGCCAACCCAATGCAACTTCAATTACCAACAAAGAAACATAAGCACTAAATTGAAAAGTGAATCGGACATTTTTGTGAAACGAGGCAAAACGCCCAAACGAAAGTAATAGTCCGTCGGAACTACATCCCTTTGGACTAATAAACTAATGTAACTATAGTGATCCAGATTGGTATTCAAGAATCCAGCCATCAATAATTCGATTATTTTAGATTTTGGCACGGATTTCGGAGGTTCTCTTCAAATTTACCGCTGCATAGCCTCCGGTTTCGTACTGTGTGGTGAAAGCTTTCAGCAGACAAAGATGCAGCTAGTGCATATGTGGATGAATTTCCAAAATTATCTAATGATGATTATTTCAGTTTTGTACAAAAGTACAGCGTTGACAAGACTGCCTTGTTTCGGAAATGTACACCAAAACGAAAGAAAAAGAAGCTCTGATACCTGAAGAGGCAGAATCATCACTGGTTTTCCGTCTTTGAAAGATAGTATCACGGTAATGTGCTGCTCTAATGGCCTGCGGGTACTTGTTATCCGGAAAAATTTACATTAGAAGGCCTTAAAGTGAATGGCAAATTTTCTTTTCCTTTACCGTGCCAATAAGGAAAGGGTGGGTTATTACTGGTATTACACCGGATTAGTTTAAAAAATATCTTATTCTTAATGCTATGATGCACTGTAACTCAGTTAGAGCTTAACGTAAAATACTTCTTATTCTAAATGACTGTTCAGCACATCCAAATTCCGATCTTCTAGGAAAAGTTAATGTCTTTGTTGGCTACCTCCCACCAGACTACATATCACTAATTCAACACAAGATAGTAACATTAAACGTTCTATAGAGTGTAAGTATCGGCCCAAATTAATAAGCTATATAGTGAGTTAATTCAGACATTCCAATATGTAAGTTGATAAAATAATTCAGGTTTAAGGATGTGGTGTAATGTGCTGCTGATGTATGAAAGTCTATGACAACATCAACACTGAAAAATGGATTCTGGCATTGTTTAATATTTACTTGTCATTCTAACACAGCATTGAAATAATTTTGCAGAAGGTTCCAAACAAAAGTAATTTACACAAAAGCGTCTCCTTATGTTAAACCCGTAACTATTCTCGATGCCAAGGAGCTTTTATCAAGAATAAATGAAGATGTTTTAACTGAATAAACGGTTGTTGATGATAATATGCCCACATGTTAATCATTAAACTCCTGAAACTGAGGATATGGTGCGAAGAGAAATGCCTGTACAGGTAGTGATGAAGATGAAAGCAGCGAAGAAAATGAGGAAAATATGAGAGAAACAATCTACATTGATAACTTAATTACATTGACAAGTGAACTGCTGGCTAAACTAAAAAACAAAATTTTGTAAGTGATGTAGAATCATGAATATTTACTTGCTGAAAGATAAATTTATTAGACAAAAATCTGGAGGGTGCTGCGAATGCAGCCACAGAAAAATATCGCTAACATCGCGAGGCGATCGTCATAGCCTTCAAGCTACGATAAGAGATCCGTGAGGTCTTTCCTCAGCCATTGCAACACGAGTAAAAGAAAAAGACCTTCACAGGCGCTCTCTGTTGGCAAAATATCATTAATATCTAACTGAACAAACCAAGGAACAAGTGCTTCACAATACCAATTATAGATGGTGACAAGAGATCGCCAAAGTCCTGACAACAGCTTGCAGCGACAACGCGCTAACAATCCCGGAGAAGGCATGGATGTTAGTAAATGTATAGTGTCGGTGCGGCATGGCGGCACTTTAAATATGCGGCGAGCCAAAAGTCCTGTCATGTGTTTTGGTGAAAGGGGAGAGGGATGGAAGACCCTCGGACCCGCTACCCCCCGGGATGCTCTCGATCAAAATTGGGAGCGGGATTGAGCCAAATCTCACTGTCACCTGTTAGGTGCTCAAGGCTGTTGCCAACGACAGGCGTAATCAGGCTCTCCTTGACACGAAAAATCTCGTGGGCTTGGGCTGACTCTGTCAGACAAATGAGCATAAGTAGCAAAAACAACAACACACGCTAACAAAACAACCCTGCAAACCCAAGTGCATGACGCACCAAACACTCCACAATATATTCAAGAAATAGCTAGGAAGAATCAGCATCGATATCCACACTTGACAATCCTCTACCATGTACTTTCACAGTCAGCCAGATTTGTTGTCCCCATAGCCAACATTTCCTTCCTAAATTGAAACGGTTCTTGTTTCTGAGGATGATCATGAAGATGATACTGTCAGTCATGAAGATGATCATCTTGACAGTCCATTTGCTATCTAACTTCTTCTCGAGGATATAGTTATAAGGTATTTTCCTCCTCCGTGCTTTCGTTATGTAACTGAAAGCCCATCTGGCTGGCAGTCGGGACATCTGGAGTTCGAATCCCAGGGAGGGCAGCGCTGATTTTTCATATTTCTTGCTTCGAAAGCCTATTGACTCTGCACAGTAAGGAACACTGTGCAATTTTCAGAATATATTTTTAATTAAAATTCAGAGGAACTATTTTGTTTAGCCAAACTAAAATTTTGTACAATTATTTTATTCAGTTGAACTAAAGTCATGTTGTATTGTTTCACTTAGCTAGTGAACACTGTTATTTCATTTGCTTTCCATTAGCTGTTGAATTTTCTTTCTTTAAAGGACAGTGCAGGCAGTCATTTCTACCGCATATATAACTATAAAAAATTCGGCACTCCTCAAGTCCGGATGTTGTCGTATTTCTGAATGTCCATTTACATAATACATAGATGCATTAGGTTACAGAGCAGAAACTGTAAGTAGTTTTTAAAAGTTATTGCTAACTTCCAACGTTGGTAGTCTATAAATCTTTCAAACAGACTTAATCAAGAATTTAAACAAAGAATCAAGCAAAATATCAAAAGTACATAATTGTGTTCAAAATTCTCTACATAATCACCAGAGCAGGAATTAAAAACTAGGGGGGATAATTATTCCCCTGGGGGAATTTCATAGTTTCAAGAGAAAACGCGATCAACTTTTCATTTAGCTGTTAAGTAAATGAAAATTCTCTACATAATCACATTTAGATCTAGTTTATGAATATAAAAAACTACTTTTATTCAAATTCTGGTATTTATTAACATTTTCTAAACTTTTTGTGGTTTAATTTATAAAACACACCTTAAAAAAATCATCTGAATCTATAAAAATATATATATTTATTTTTCGAGTTTTGGAAAGGAAGGGGGGAAGGATATTCTAGCCATAGTGAAAAGAATGCATGAGGCAAAAAAGGTTCAGAACACCTGCTCTAGAGATATAATACTGTATACAAGATATAGGCAGAACAAAGTACAGGAAATTTGTTCTCTAAAAATGACTTCTTTTAAATACATTTCTTCGATAAATAAAAACAAATAAAGAGAAAAACAGCCGCTGAAAAGCCACTAATAACTACCCGCTGAAAAGGGTAGTTATTAGTGACTTTGACTGCCGTACGGAAGAGCCTAGGTTCGAATCCCGGAGAAGGCATGGATGTTTGTAAATGTACAATGTCTTCATGGCATAGGGTCACTCAAAATACATTACACTCCTGAAAATAATGTATACTACGGGGAGTCAAAAATTCTCCCGAGAAGTTATAAGGTATATCTCCCACATTCTTAGCGTGCCTTCCTGGTGTAATGGTCAGCACACTGAGCCGGTATTTCAGAGGTCCGCGGTTCGATTCCCGGCGAAGGCGTTGCACATTTTTCATCTCTCTTGTTCTAAAAAAAAATACCTAATGTCTCTACACTGGCGCCCGAACTAAAAGGGTTGTGGATGATGACTCTCCACACCCAGGATTTGGCGACTAGGTCCCCTAAAACCCTAGTCGCCCTTTAAAAAGGGGAGTATATAAGGTATATCTCCCACATTCTTAGCGTGCCTTCGTGGTGTAATGGTCAGCACACTGAGCCGGTATTTCAGAGGTCCGTGGTTCGATTCCCGACGAAGGAATTGCATATTTTTCATGTCTCCTGCTACTAAATAACCTAATGTCTCTACAAAGTTAGTGGTAGAGGAAGAGGGGTTACTCACCCTCAAAACGGGGTAGACGTGAGCAGAATCGTACTGTCACCTATTGGTGCGCAAGGCTCTTGTAAACGACTGATATAATCTTGTACTCCCTGCCGCGATAAAATTTCCTGGGCTTGTTTTGCTGAAGTCGAGCAAGTAAGATTAGTCACAACAACAACAGTAAAGACAAAAGCTTTTAATACCCATAAGCATAGTTACTAATGTACATAATAACATTAGAAAGATAACTGTACAGAATTTCCACATTAAATTACATTATCGACGATTCAAATGTTAAGCAGTTTTCCATAATAAAAAAGAAAAAAGGTTTATCCTAATTGGGGGAACTGAAATCGAATTTTTCTTTCTACAGTTATGTTAAAGACAGTTTTTAAAAGACAGTTACATCATTAAGCATCAGAATAATAATATACGCTGTGTTTATTATTCTAACATTCTAGTTGCATGATTAAGGATTAGAATAATAATATACATTATGTTTGTTATTCTATCATTTTAGTTGTATGATTAAGGATTAGAATAATAATATACATTGTGTTTGTTATTCTATCATTCTAGTTGCATGATTAAGGGTTAGAGTAATAATATACGTTGTGTTTGTTATTCTAACATTTTAGTTGTATGATTAAGGATTAGAATAATAATATATGTTTTCTTTTATGAAGGAAAAAAACTGAAAGGAGACTTCCAATTTTGAAACGCCAAGTGGGTTACCGATGGGGGTGTAACAGAAAAACTTTAATAAATACTTATAAAATGTTAATTCGGCCATTATTTTATTACTGCTTTGATGAAGTTTTGGTGACTGCTTCCATCAGTACAATCGACATTTTGATGAGATTACAAAACCAAACTCTTCGCCTAATAGCAAGTGCAGTTAAATCCACCCCCCGTAGCAGCTGTGGAAACGTTAACCAATATTTCTCCTGTCATACATGACATTCCTAAAATCGCTGCTGTTTTGTTTCAAAAACTTTGCAGGCTCCCAAATAATAAATATTAGAGAAATTACAATTTTAACAATGATAGAAATTTAAAGACACAAGTAGGTTTCAATCAAATTAGTTATCAATTATAAGAAGACCTAGACTTTGTTCGAAAAATGAACGTAGTGACTGAGCCTTTGTGTCCTCTTGAATACGGTGACTTTTGTGTATATGTTAAACTTGACGATAAAATTGATAAGAGCGAGATGCCCACTTCCCAGATCAGGGCCACTGCTTATGAAACTGTGAAGAAAAGATACCCCAGTAACATCTGGACCCATGTTTACACCGATGGGTCCATGATTGAGCGAGATACTGGAGCTGGTGCAGGAATCTGTTGTAACCATTTTGCATTGTGGGAAGAGATACTACCAATTTTGATGGTGAAGTTGAGGCTATATTTATTGCTCTGAATCAATTAAGAGCTCGGAAACTGTTATTTTGTACGATAGCAAAGACGCTTTGCAGGCTATCTCCAACAATAAAGTTTGCATTTCCGAACGAATTTATGAAGGTAGAAGGATTTTCAAAACTCTGGCTGACTCAATTGTCTTGTAGTGGATTCCTGCTCATTGTGGCATCGAGGGAAATTTCAGAGAGGCGATTTTCTGGCAAAGAAAGGAACGACTATTCTAAACCACCAATAAAAACATGACTTTTAATTCCGCAAAACTCCTAATTAAATTAGAATTTAAGAGGAGGTTTGCCTACTACCTACCAAATGAAGTTAAGGGAAAAGCCTGGGAGTATGTTACTAGTTCAAAGCCAGTTATTTCAGATTTTCCTGTGTACTGTAGCCGTAGAGTTATTTCGTCTTTTAACTGGGCACGATTGTTTGAATGCCCGTCTTTTTAAAATTCGACTTAAGGACTCTTCAGTCTGTACTCTTTGTAAACTTGAACAGTCCATGGATAAGGAATATATTGACGAATACACTTCACTATTATTGTTTAATTCTATTGTTCTTAAGTATTGGGGAGCAACATCAAGACTAATGGCTTAGTGGCCAAATATCTAGCATTTGTATTAATAACTTAATATACGTTGTATTAGCACGTAACAATTTATGAGGAATTATTGCAAGGAAAGTAGATTGCTAATTAGATTTGACCTTAAATGTTATGTCATCCGCTAACAAAGCCTGTAAAATCACAAATCATAATCACAAATTATTTTAAACACAATTCTTACTATTTTGCAATTGAAAATTTTGAAAAGCTGCATTAGGTTCTTCATCGGAAGTAGTTGCTGAATTATCTCGAATGTAGAAGTACAGTCTGATACTACTGTAGATTATAAATACCTAGAAAATTGAATTAAATATTACACCAATTAAAATAACAAATACAAAATCTTTATCAAGCAATACAAAAATATAATAATACACAAATTCCTAATACTGAAGATTTGATAGGTTGAAATCATCAAGTTTTCTAACTCTTTATCAATATATATATATTCAATCCAATAAGTTTAAATAAAATGCAAGAAACAAATGCGTATAATTTAATATTGCGTACAAGAAAGTCATGTGTGTACACATCAGTCTCTCTTTTTTTTTTTTTTTTTTTTTTTTTTTTTTGTGGAATGAAGGAAAAAAGGATGAATGCAAGAAATGAATTTATCTGAGAAACTAATGCACATTGTAAATAAAAAAACATTTGGTTGCTATCAATAGGAATAAACTTCCTGTTAAAAAAAAAAGTTATGAGCAAATTCCTAATCATTCTTTGGTTTTTGGTCGAATTTTTCTATCATTCGAAAGTACAACTTTTTTAGACTTATAATGTTTATCAGAGTTCCTGTTACTTCCACACTGCGAAAAGGAAAAGCTTTAATTTTTTGCTGAAAATCACTATATACACCATTACATTTGATATTTATTATACAGAGGTTTATTTGGAACCAAACTTTTGAATGATAATGCGGGAGAAAAACCGTTGCGCGAAAGAACGATGAAGATTTTTGAAAGAAAGAAATGCATGGAAGAACAGCGTTATGCTGTTACAGGAAACAGGAACTAACAAAATTTATTTGCTATTTGCTTTTAATGGTGAAAGATGGAAATTATCTTAATATGATTTTCGAATCGTATACTTATAATACAAGTAAATTCGTATACGTATGGTAGAAGGCTTTACGTATAATGCAAGTATGATTTTCAGCAAGATGAAAAATGAAAACAAATTGTCTTCTGTTTACATTAATGCGGTACTTAATCTACAATGTCTCACAAAAGTGATGAGACACTTGTGCTTTACAAAAAGAAACTGTAGTAAAATAAATTAAAAAAACATGTAAAAATTTTTGTGGGTGTGTTTCATACTTAAATTTCGTAACAATTATTACATAACATACATTTTCTCAAAATATTAAAATATTAATTTAATAAAAATACAATTGTTTAGAACGGAGCAAAAAATGGCTCACATAAGTGATGGGACACTTACTTTTCCATCAAATACTTATCCAAAAATTTTACTTTTTAAAAGGTTTCAATATTTTGTTGGATTTCCCTTTACTTTAAAACATGATTTAATCTTCTTGGGATGGATTCGACTAATTTTTTTGTGATTTCTGGAGTGATTTTACCCCATTCTTCTTGAAGCTCTGATTTTAATTGTTGTTTTGAAGAAATGGCGTGTTTGCGAATTTTTGATTCCAATTCTTGCCAAATATTCTCTATGAGATTTAAGTCTGGAGATTGTGGTGATGTTTTTATTATTTCAGGACAGTTATACAGCAGCCAGAGTCTAACCTTCAAAGCAGTGTGCTTGGGGTCTTTGTCCCGGTAGAATTTAAAATCGTTATGAAGGTTCAATCTTCGTGCTGAAGATTTCAAATTTTGATTTAATATGCCAATATACTTGTACTAATCCATTATACTGTCAATAAAAACAAAATTATGAACTCCAGCGGACGACGTACACCCCCATACCATAAATCCTCCTCCACCATGTTTTACTGTTTGCACCAAGTTCTGTTTGCGAAATTCTTCCCTGGGTTTCCTCCACACCAAGATTCTACCGTCAGAACCAAATATATTAAATTTACTCTCATCAGCAAATATAACTTCATTCCAGTAATCAGAACTCTTATTTATGTTGGATTTTGCGAAAGCCAATCTGAGTTTTCTATTTTTCTCACTTACGAAGAAATTTTTCCTGGCTGCTCTACCGTGATATCCAGTAGATCAAATTACTCTTCTAATAGTCTCAGGATTAACAATTACTCCATATAATGCTTGTAAATCAGCAGCAACTTTAGGAGCACTCATTCTTGGATTTTTTTTAATATTTTGAACGATAATTCGCTTTATTCCATTGGATAGCTTTGATGGTCGGCCAAGTCTTCTTTTATCCTGAACTATATGATTCTTTTTATATCGTTTAATGATACTGAAAACTGTTGAATGACTCAAGTTAACTGTTTCAGCAGTTTCTCTAATAGATTTTCCACGTTCAATATGCAAATTAATAACTAAATTTCGAATTTCATGCAGTTTCTTTTCGTTTAGCATTCATGGCTGCACAGAGCTAAAAAACACAAAAATTCGAAAACAAACTGGAGAGAAATAATGAAGGCGATTTTATAAATTATTGCCGATTGCTTTTGAGTAAAAATAAAAACCCCAAAAAATATTTTTATTGCTTACTTCAGACGATTTTTGTTGCATAGTCTAATGGTGTCCCATCACTTAAGTGAGCCATTTTTTGCTCCGTTCTAAGCAATAGTATTTTTATTAAATTAATATTTTAATAGTTTGAGAAAATGTATGTTATGTAATAATTGTTATTAAATTTAAGTATGAAACACACCCACAAAATATTTGTACATGTTTTTTTAATTTATTTTATTACAGTTTCCTTTTGTAAAGCACAAGTGTCCCATCACTTTTGTGAAACACTGTATATGCAGAACAAATTCTGTTTTTTTGCTCTCTAATAACTCAGTCACTACTACAGTTATCATCACCAAACTTTCTACAACTCTGTTCTGGGTCCTGAAAAAGGTCGACGTCCACATTTTTCTAAACAAAAGTAGCTAAAAGCAGAGATATTAATTAAAAACCCGAAAAAACAATAATTTTCGGCCTCATTTTTCCGAGTGGCAACAGTCTCACAAACTGGAGATAAAAATCTGCTTTATTTCTAGAAGCGTTGCCACTGTTCAATTTCAATTCGTAGAGCTTGTTAACAAAAAATTTCCAAGTTTTACGATGAAATAAAAATAGCATTGCCAAGCATTAAATACATTATTCCCGATTCTAAAAATTCGTGAGAAGCCATTTCGACTATTCCCATCTTCGTACGACTTTAATCAGCCAAAATATTAATTAAAAATTCTGAAAGCGCTAAATTTCGCATTCATTTTTCCAAGTGGCAATAAGCCTCGAACGTTGGAGACAAAATGGTTTATTTCGAAAAATGTTGCGACTGCTCACTTTCAAATCGTAGAGTTTGTTAATCAAAAATTTGTAAATTTCATGAAATCTATACATATAAAAAAGAATGTGTGTTTGTGTTTTTGCTTGTTTGTTTGCATTATTTATTTCTTATCAATTATGATCAATTTTTTGCCACATTTAATTGACTAAAATTGAATAGGGGTGAAATATTGGATGGAACTTTTACACCATTTGATTAGAAAGACGAAAATCATTAAAAACTGCGTGCCATTGTTGCTGATATAATGAGAGAGAATTAGCTTATTTTTCAATCGAAATTTTTTATGTGGCTTCCATATTGCATCAGATTGAAAAATACATGACTTTCAATCGTATTTTTTGCATCGTTATTAGAGAAGGATTACAGTAGTATCGTTCTCTCTGTTGTTAGGTGCATTACTCTCAATCTAATTTAACTGGCTTCGGTTACTTTAGCTAGTTTATTATATTTAATGAGAATATGAAGCTTATTAATAATAGCAAGATTACTAATGCTTTGTTGTTTATTCATGACGTATAGTCATTAAGTCATGGTTTACATAGTTCACTGTACTTCTGCGTAGTAGAATTAAACACCATTGTATAACGCATTAAATGTTTTACAATAAATAAATTTCTTGAATGAAAAACAATTTAAAAAAAACATCTGAAAGTTATCTATGTTATAAATGTTATATACTAACTGTTACAATAATTTGTCTACAATAAAATCAAAACCATAATTCATTGCG
>KK114906.1:0-23225 GCA_000611955.2 Stegodyphus mimosarum | reverse complement strand
CTCTTCTTGCTCTGTACCGATGCGCGCTTTTTAGCCTCAATTTCTGTGCGGCGTGGATCCTTCGCTATGCTCGCTTCTATCGCCATAGTATCAAAAATGTAAATGTTCTGGAAATAGGCACGATTGGCTACCAATTGAATTGTGGTCACAAACGTGAATTTAAATAAAAAAGGAAATTAATCCGGGTCGACTTGTTCGTCTTTAATATGGATCAAGTATTTACTCTAAACAACATTGCTACACTTGTTGTATATTCCAGTATTCTTACGTCAGTGCTTCCAAAATTGTACTTTCAGTTCATCATATATATATGTATAATAGCAAAATAACTGCATACTATTAACTCAATTTTTTTAAGTGTCAAACTTTATAATTAAAGAGAATTCTTTCGTACGAACATCTGAAAATCCATTTTTCAGTTTCAACTAATAAATAAACAAATAAATAAAATAGATAATAAAACCATGTACATTTCTTATGAAGCCGATCATTTCCTAAGATGCCCACTTCTAAAAATTCTCAGCATTTCTCAGTATATTATTAAATTATTGAACTAAACAACAGTGATAGTCATGTTTGCTAATGTGACAATATCTCTCACACTTGTTTGTCACCACAGGTAATGAATGAGTACGCTTATAAGGTATTTGTCTTGCCCTCTTGGTATGCCTTTGTGATGTATGGTTAGCAGGCTCGAGGCGTGTTCTAGAGGTCCATGGTTCGATTCCCGCCGAGGGCTTTGCTCGTTTTTTAAATCTTCTGCTTCTAAATAATCTAATGACTCTACACTTGGCGCCCGAACAAAAACAAGTGGTGGATGATGATTCGCGATTACCGGGATTTGGCGACTGGGTCCCCTAATCCCCAGTCGCCCTTTAAAGGCAGCAGTATATAAGGTATTTCTCCTGCCTTCTTCGCATGCCTTCGTGGTGTAGTGGTCAGCAACCTCGACGCGTATTCGAGAGGACCATGGTTCGAGTCCTGGTGAGGGCATTGCTCATTTTCACATCTCCTGCTTGGAAATAACCTAATGACTCACACGCTTTGATAAACCTTTAACTGATACATGCTATAGTTGTCTATGATTTGAATAAATAATACATTTTAATAAGCTCTTTATAATATACTCGGAGAAGTAATTTTGTATGAAAATTTATATTATATATTATTAGAATATTGGCCTGACTAATGTTTCAGGAAATAATTCAAATTTCACCTTGTATTAAAATAAAAAGTATAACATAACGATAAGGAAATTTCCTTATGAACAATGTATTATAACATTATTCAGTCATTGGCCATCACACAGTACTGATTGCTTCAATAAACTTAACTTTAATTGTTTTATTTATTTTCTTAGTTAAAACTTAGAGCCTTTTCCTCGCCCTTCTCCTAACACACAAAGGGCACCCAGATAAGAAGTATGTTGACTTATAATTCATGATTCAAAAATCAGTAAGAATAAAATGTATTATTGAATGACACTTAATGTTAACTACACTTCCGCATATAAAGAAAATCATTTAAAATAGCAGTGTATTTAAAGTATGAATTAGCATGATTTGCTTTATTATAAATTACTTCAAAATCAAAGAAGGGAAGGAGGATAAACTTTAATAATCGTATTTCTAAAATAATATAAGCATTAATAATTAATATTTAGTACACTTTGTTATTTCAGGTAAAACGAATTCACTTTTCTGGATAGCATCTATTTTTCCATCTCATCTTTAATGAAACATTAAGATAAATGCATATCATTTAAACACAAATTTATTTTATTTCTTACCAGATGGCACAATAAGACAACTCAAGCAAAACTATCAGTAAAATTCGGTAGTAATAATTTTGAATGTTAGACACCGTGCAAGATTAAAAAAAATTATCAATAATTATATAATAATGACAATACTACAGTAACATGAACTTAATATTAAACTGTATATGACTATAAAATAAACCAGCATATAATAATGGTGCATTGGTTTCTAAAACAATGAGAAGGATGAAAATGTGTATGTATTTATGATAGCTATTAAAATTCTTCAGTTTTCCTAATATTCTCATGTTCACTTTACATACTGTCTAAAATACGATAAAAATGCTAAGAATATTTGTGAGAAAATGTTAAAAGTAATCATAAACATTTGACTGAATGACCATATTTTGTCTTTAGTTACAAGTCGAATCTTAAAATGATATGCAATTTAAAAAAGTGCTTTATAAAATATTCAGAAAAGGTTAAAAAAGCTATTGTTCTGTTATCAAGACCAGGTTCAGAAATGTATATATGTATGCATGTATATTTTTAAGTATGAATGTATGTGTGCGTACACAAATACACATATATGAATGTACATACAAACACATTTTCATACATTTCCGAATACGGCCCAGATAACAAAACAGTAAAAAAACTTAAAACTTCTAATCCTCCATATTTTGAAACTGAATTATAAACTAGATTAAGGTACTATTTCAACCATGCATATTTTTGACACAACTATGCAAATTCTTATTTTTATATAATTTTTCAAGCCATTTAATGGAAATTTACTGCTGCAATAAAATAATAAGCAATCAGATCATACATTGTATTTTTAAAGTGAATGCATAAACTAGACTACAAAAATTTCAGCCATACGATTCACTAATACCAATAATGGTAGTGCTTCAAATTTGGTTTTGCACAGCACGGTTTTAGATTTATTTTGGGAGAGGGCCACTAGATATTAAAGATTACTAGATGATTTCAATTTCTTTCACATTTCATGTAGTACACAGTTAACTGAAACCGTGAAAACAAAATGCACAATATGTTGCTTGCTTAACACAGTTTCACGCGGCTGGTACACAAAATTAAACACAACAGCAATTGGACTGTATACTTTTCACTTTTATTTATTACACTTATTCTAATAATGCGAAAATTACTACAACACAGCGAGCCAATCCACACGGCTGTCACAAAAACGAAGTTCTATTCAACACAAGTTTAGTTGCCACACGCAACAAGTATTAAAGAGAAACATTCCAAAACGATAAATTACAGATTAATTACCTTGCAACATCCGGTTGGAGCGGAGTGATGAGCCATCAAATATAAACCAAACGATCTTAATTTAAAAGCTCGCAATACTCACATGAACATCCTGGCCCCCGTTGAAAGCCCAGGGGATTTCAACAACTGGTGACTTTTAAAAGGTCTTATTCTGTTATGAAAATACTATTAATAAAACATAAAATAAACTAATACAAAATACAACATTAGATGTCACGCAGTTCACAGTTTGTAGTCTGTATTGGAAGCGTACACATCTTCACGATTGGTCGTTTTATGACACCATGACCAGTTTTAATGCTAACAACTCTGACTCTATGGTCTGAGCCTGGATGAACAGCAGTTATTCTCCCTAACTTCCATTTAAGAGGTGGAAGATTGTCTTCTTTGATTAGAACCAAATCGTTAACTTCTAAATGCTTTTGACTCTTTTGCCACTTTGTTCTTTGCTGAAGTTGCGATAGGTATTCCCGACTCCATCTTTTCCAAAACTGTTGAAAGATGAACTGTCTCACATGCCATCTGTCAAGATGATTTAAGGAACTCATATCTTGCTCAGGTATGGTGGAATGACCAGGTGGTAACGCAATTAAATCATTGGGGTCAGACGACATTGGACACAGCGGCCTAGAGTTAAGACAAGCTTCAACTTGAGTTATCAAAGTTTGAAATTCAGGATATGTCAGCACAGTATCACCAACAGTTCTCTTGAGATGAAATTTCGTTGACTTTACAGCTGATTCCCATGGTCCACCTAAATGAGGAGATGAAGGTGGATTAAATGTCCATTTTATTTCCTCTAAGGATAAAAAGTCGTGAATTTCTTGATTCTGCTTGCACTGCAGAAAACATTTTCTAATTTCCTTCTCTGCACCTTTAAAGTTCGTACCGCAGTCGCTGTAAATCTCATTTGGCTTCCCTCGTCTTGAAATAAATCGTTTCAATGCACTTAAAAATGCCTTTGTTGAGAGATCTTCTACTACTTCAAAATGTACTGCTTTGACTACAAAGCACACAAATAAGCACACGTAGCATTTAAAAGATTTTTGTCCACGTTCTGCGCGACGTTTGATCATGAATGGTCCTGAATAGTCTATTCCAATTCTATGAAAAGGTCGCGATTGTGTTACTCTAGATGTTGGTAGATCAGCCATTATTTGACTTGCCGTTCGAGCTCTATGTTTGCAACGTGTAACACAAGTCTTTACTAATTTCCGAATAACAGATCTAGCAGCTATGATCCAAAACTGCTGTCTGATTAAAGATAGAAGAAGTTCTGGTGCTGCATGCAGATATTTGTCATGAAAGTGTCTAATTATGATTTTCGTCACATTGTGTTTCGAAGACAATAAGATTGGATGTTTTTCATTTTCTGATAGATGCGTGTTTTTCAATCTTCCTCCTACTCGTAACACTTTGTTATCATCTAGAAATGGACTCAAGCTAAGAAGATTGCTGCTTTTAGGTAAATCCTTTGCCATCTCCAAACACTGAATTTCTTTACTGAAGTTCAGTCGTTGTACTATTCGAATAATACACAGTGTTGCAAATCGAATTTCGTTGCTAGATAAAAATGACGTAATTCTCTCCCGACGTGCTACCCTTGAATTTGCTATGAATCTTAATATCCAAGCAAATATGCGTTGTAACTTCGGAAATGAAGATATCTTTGATATAATAGTAAGTTTCTGTACATGTTCAGAAACTACGAATGATACTGTTTTACGTGCTTCTGGTAGTGTTTTCTCATTGATAGGGATATGTTTAAACAAAGGAACTTCATTGCACATTAACCAAGGAGGTCCATTCCCCCACAGTTCATGAGAAAGTAGTTCTGCAGGAAATAACCCACGAGAAGCACAATCAGCAGAATTTTCCTTTCCATCAACATGACTCCAATTCTCAGGTGGTAAAATGGTTTGTATTTCAGAAACTCTGTTGGATACGAATACTTGCCACTTTTTAGGATCTGACCTTAGCCATGACAGTACGATTTGTGAATCACTCCACGCGTGCACTGAATCAAAATTTATAACTAATGCAGCTCGAACAGCCTGAATCAAACGTGCTAACAATACTGATGCACATAATTCTATTCTTGGAATTGTGATAGGTTTCAGTGGTGCTACACGAGTTTTAACTGTTACAAGTTTAACACTAATGCTAGAGTTGTTACAAGTTTTGACATAAATAACTGCTGCGTAGCCTTTTTCAGACGCGTCACAAAATCCGTGAAGTTCACATCGGAAATAATCAGGTAACAGTATTTTTCTAGGTACACTTAATGGAATTCAAAATTTTAACTTCTCTACATAAACATCTTCAATTTTGATCAATCTCTTCTGGAACAGGGTCACCCCATGACAAATGTAATTTCCAGAGTTGCTGAAGGATCATTTTAGCGAGAATTACAAAAGACGCTATCCACCCCAACGGATCGAATAACCGTGATACAAATGACAAAATAATCCTTTTAGTCGCAACACCTTGATAATCTATTGCAGCGAAATTACATTTGAATTCATCATTGTCAGAATGCCATTCCACTCCCAGAACTTTTAATGCTTTACCCTCTATTACACGATGAATATTGTCACTCTCTGTGTTTATTAAACCAACAGTTTTTAATAACGATGGTTTACTTGCCGACCATTTATGGAGTTCAAAGCCACCCTTTTGTAGCAATTGCTGCAATTCATTTATCAAAGGGATACCTTCTGAACTATCCTTAACACCAGTTAGTATATCATCAACATAAAAATCTCTTAAAACTTCATTCTTTGCCTTCTGAAAATTCAGTCCTTCATCAATCGCTAATTGACTCAAAACTTTGGTTGCAAGATATGGAGCAGCTGCAGTTCCATATGTAACAGCATTTAAACGACAAACTTGTATTTCTTTATCTGTGCTATTTCTCCACAATATTTTCTGAAAGTCTCGATCTTGTTTCGTGAACCCTTATTTGTCTATACATCATTCGAATATCAGCAATTATTGCAATATTAATAAAATACAAATTAAAATCTAATAAAATACAAATTAGATCATCTTGTGTTTTTGGACCTATCATTAATGTATCATTTAAAGAAACACCTGTGGTTGTTTTCGCACTCCCATCAAAGACGACTCTAAGTATTGTTGTTAAGCTAGATTCTTTCAATATGAAGCAATGTGGTATATAATAGTGTTTATTCTCTAATTCACGATCTGTGTTTGACACTACTTTCACATGTCCCAGTGAAAAATATTCTTTCATAAATTGAATATACTGGTTGTAAATTTCTGGCATAGATAGCAGTCTCTTCTCTAAATACTGAAATCTTCTGTACGCCATTTCACGTGAATCACGTGAATTTCACGTGAATCTCTATTATGTTTGAATGGTAATGCAACTGAATAACGGCCTGTTTTATCTCTAAAATGAGAACTTTCAAAATGTTCTTCACAACGTGTTTCTTCATCTGTTAAAGGCTGTACATTTGGAAATTTTTCCAATTCCCAAAACGAATTTACTAATTCATCTGTATTTGCATTCACATGATTTACATATACTGGCTCAGCTGTATGTGACTCATAATTTGTAGTACCCGAAATTATCCATCCCAGCCTCGAATCAATCGCGAAAGGAAAATCTGGACTACGTTTGACAATTTTTCCCGTCATTAAATGCAGAAACACATTTACACCAAGTAAAATGTCAATTGGTTGTGACTTGTAAAATAATGGATCAGCTAACTTTAAATCACTGAAGTTATCAAAGATAACTGGTGGTAAGGACACGTAGGGAATATTACCTGTCACCTTATCCAATATAAACGCTGATGTTGATACGAATATCACTTTTGAAATGAGAAGTGAATAATAAATCGATTTCCCCATTACTCACAGTATTAAATTCTCCTAAACAAGACACAGAAATGGAAGTGTCTTTCACTCGTAATCCTAATTTCTTCACACAGTCTCTTGAAATAAATTATCTCTGAGATCCAGTGTTATATAAACATCTACACTTCGCAAACTGTTGTTCAGTATTTTGAACTTTTATCAATGCAATACACAACAAAATGTGACTACTTTGACTACTTTTTGAATTCGAATCATAATGAGAGGCACAAACTGTTGACGGAGCATCCTTAGCATTCGTTGACTCATTACTTTTATGGATCAATTGTGTATGCGGAGACATACTGTTTAACTGAGTTTTATTCTTTGAATTATTTACAATATGCAAAATACTGTGATGCTTCTTAAAGCAATGCTGACATGTATTTAAACTCTTACATTTTTTGAGAAAGTGCATATTAGATAAACAGTTAAAACAGTAACGATTAAATTTTACAAAATCTATTCTTTGCTGAACCAATAAATTTAAAATTTCGAGCCTTTGGCTAAATTATGATCTTTTTTTCAATAACCACAACCCAACGTAGCTACCAAAACATGGATCTTATACTGAGACGAAGATTTAGGTATCTTACTATTTGTTGATTTGCTGTTTTGAAGTGTTCTTGCATAGTTCTTTAGGAATTCAATTAATGACATAAGTTTCGAAATCTCATTACATTTTAGCTGATGTTCCCACCACAATTTTGTAGAAGGATCTAACTTTTGCAAAATTAAATAAGTCATTAAAGTGTCTCCAAAATGATCAATGCTTTGATTCAACACTTAACAAAGAACGAATTATTTCATTGATGTTATCAACTAAATTTAAAATAGCAATAGCTGATTCATTTTGAATAGTTGGTAAACTTAGGAAACGTTTAATATAGACAAATATTTGTTCTCTTTTGTTTGAATATCTTTCGTCTAAAAGTTTCCACACTATCTCAAAATTACAATCCGAAATTCGAATAGTTTGAATGATGCGATAAGCTTCACCTTTTAAAGAAGCCTTCAAATACTGTAGTTTTTGGGCATTGGATAAATTTGCATTATTTCTTACACATGCACTGAACAGATCCTTAAAAGCTATCCATTCTGGAATATTACCTCCAAATGTCGGTAATGATAATTTTGGTAATTTAATATTCTCATAAACCTGTTCTGAAATTACACTATCAGATTTATTTTTACTACTTTGAGTTTTTAATAGTCTAGTCTAGTCTGGACAACTATTGCTGGGATATTGCCAATTATGGGCAACTTATCCAGCTCACTGAGGAATTGCATAGAGCCCCTGACGTGCAATTTCCTTAAATTAAATAAAACCAAATATGCGGTATGGAAGAGATGCCGTTTGCATCGCAAGGTTGCAATAAACCAAAGTCCTGCAATGTAGAGAGAAGTCCTAACTAAAATCCTGACTGCGGCAGAGCCGCATTAGTACATGTCTGCGTCCTAACCAGTGCACATGAAAGTAACACAATTTATTAAACTTTAGTTATACAATACAATACAAATACTGAATTAATACATGAAATATAACATAAAAAATGATAATAAAAATTGAAATTCTTGATTAAATATGATAACTAGGATAAATAACGAAAGCCTATTTACATATGTAGAAGTTGAAGCAATGCTCTAACAACTACTAAGTTGGGAAATTCAGATCCCTTAGTAAGTGAGCCGCATATGGCCTGATGTTGTAATCCTCATCTAAGGCTATGTAGTCTAGAACATGGAAATGTTGAAGATGTTTACATAATAAGGCAGATTTAAAGAAGTTGGCATTCATTCTATGTAAATAATGATTTACATATTCAATCCTCAGGTCTCTGTGTAAGGTCTCATTAGATACGTAGAAATGGGCATTTGTGATAAGTCTTAAGACTTTGTTTTGCGTAATCTGAAGTTTTTCAACATCTTTTTTAGAGTAAGCCGCCCAGGCCGGCGAAGCATAAGAGAAAATGGGCCTTATGACAGCAATATATAAATGCCTTTTCTTTACTAAGCTTAAGCTTGAATTTCTTCCAATAAGTGGGAGTAGGCAAGTAATTACACTTAATGCTTTGCTTCTGACACGGTTAATATGGTCTTTCCAAGTTAGCTTATTATTGAGTGTCACTCCTAAGTATGTAGCCTTAGATACCAACGGTACCTCAGTGCCAAATAATTTAATCTTTTCATTAAGTCTTCTACATCTTTGTTTTCTTCTAATAACTAATAGTTCGGATTTTGCCGCATTTATCGATATACGCCAACGCGTACACCAATTTTCAATATCAGGCATGTAATTCTGCAGGGCACGTATCGCAAGGTCGGCCTTAAGTGATCTGGTAGCAATGGCGGTATCATCCGCGTAACATCCCAGATATTGTTGTCTCGTGAATCTATCCCTGGGAAAATCTGAAACGTAGAATGTATAGAGAACCGGGCCCAGAATTGATCCCTGGGGGACCCCTGCACCCAGTCTCATACAATCCGAGCTGTCTGAACCAATTGAAACATAAAAATTTCTGTCCTTGATAAATGAGTATATAATCCTTATAATTTCTCTATTAAAATCAAGTTGTACTAATTTGTATATTAGCCCCTCATGCCAGACGCGGTCGAAAGCTTTCGCCACGTCTAGCATGAGTAAGGCGACACTGTGTTTTGTATGAAGGGCTTCACCAATGTACTCCGTCAGTCTGACCAGTTGCTTAGTAGTGGATAAACCACTACGGAAACCGAACTGTTCTGGCGGTAGTTTCTCCATATGAGGCTGTAGTCTTCTTAAAATTATTCGTTCATATATTTTCCCTAAACCGGGAAGGAGACTAATAGGTCTGAAACCATCCGGCCGGGTGCTGTCCTTTCCTGGTTTTGGAATTAAAATCACCTTTGCAATTTTCCAGCGAGAAGGAAAATACAATTTCTCTAAACATGCATTAAGTATATCAATATATCTATTTAAAGTATTCTCAGGTAAGTGCTTAATAGTTAGATTTGTAACTTCATCATGCCCTGGGGCTTTCTTCACTCTTAATTGTTTAATAATCTCTTTAACTTCCAATAAATTTGTGCTCTGAATGGGATTTCTCACCGTAGGAGCGTTTAACCAGTCTTGCAAAAAGTGTCTTACATCATAGATAAATTGTGGGTCGCTTGGTTGCTCATGCGGCGTAAATTGTTCTGATAAATGTTGCGCAAGAATCTCCGCTTTATCAGCATTGGTCAGTGCAATGCTGTCATTATGATATATTGGTTTGTTAACAGTCCTTTTAAGTTTCAATCTTCGGGCAAATGCCCAAAATTCACTGTTTGGTTCGTTAAGTTGCATAATTTTATCTTCCCACATATTTCTTTTATGCAGGCTAATATCCTTTTTAATCTCTCTGTTTAATTTATTTAGTTGTCTTTTTAATTGCGGGTCCCGAGTTGTGTTGAAACGTTTTCTCATTCTATTTCTATTCTTGATTTTTTCTCTTAGCTCCTTAGGCAATATCCCAGAGTGCTGTTGCGATGGTAGTTTCACCGTGGCATTCGCGTAAGCAGTTTTAATCTCTTCTGTCATCATGTGTATAGCAGTCTCTATGTCTTGCGTAGTATTGAGATTATCTGTGATATAAGTGCTCTCAGCGAGCTGATAATTAAATAAATGCCAGTCAGTTTTACTCATAAGTTTGTTTTCAATTACTTGAGTAGTACCCAGAGTTATGATAACAGGAACATGATCGGAAGTTAAATCTTGCAAAACTTCTAAACACAACGGTATAGAAGTCGTAGAAAGAACCACATCTAATATATCACCTCTTCCCGGATTGTTAGGGAGATAAGTGTATTCAACTGGTGCATAAAAGTATACAGGGTAATTTAATATGAAATCCAGAAGAACCTCTCCATTCCTATTTGTGCGCCTGCATTTCCATTCTTGATGCTTCGCATTTAAGTCACCTGCGAGCAGAGTCGGCTTATCATTTGGTAGTAATTTTTCTAATACATCTTTTTTCAAAATTTTATTTGGCGGTTGATACATAGAGGTGAAATACATAAGTCCATAGTCCGGTAAAAGTGCAGATACAGTGACTGAATCATGTCCATTGCTACGGTCGGTATTGATCAAACACGACTGTAGATTACTTTTTACAAAAATTGCCGCACCTCCCCCACGATGCGTGAGTCGATCGCAGCGATAGCTTTTAAAGTTAGATATGTTTATTGTACAGCTTGGCGTAGCATGCGTTTCAGTGAGCAACGCTACGTCTATATCCTGCGAATGCATAAAATATTCAAGTTCATGAATTTTATTTAGAACGCCTCGTGCGTTCCACATCACTAATCTTATTGGCGCACGATTATTAGTGTGTCGACCCATTATCTAATTTTTGAGGGGTTTTATTATCCTGATTTTCTGTGGTGATCTGTCGAACTTGTTGCGATATTTGAAAACCAGCCGTCTTGATGACGGCAACCAATTCTGCAAGGTCTGCAAAGACCTTCTTCGCCTCAGTTAATGTTTCCGAGTAAATACCGGCGGATAACGCCTGGGCATAACTTTTACCCTCCACAACTCTATTCTGATATGTTTTATTTTGTTCACTCTTCTTTTTGGGGAATTTCTCACAACCTCGATAACTCGAGGTGTGAGAAAGCCCACAGTTCGCGCAGCATAATTGTTTCTCTAAATTATGTTTATCAGGGCAATCCCTTGATTCGTGTTCCTGACCGCAGCGGACGCATTTGGGCTTATAATTACATCCAGTTTGAGTATGATTGAACCCCTGGCAGCGGAAACACTGCAGGGGTCCCTGTCTTCCTAAGTATTCTTTGACTGTAATTTTCATACTGCAAAGGAATCTCTCAGAATAAATCTGCTTGGATTTTTCAGTTTTTGGCAGTGTAATTAAAAATAAAGGTAGTTTAACTACCTCTCCCTGCCTCCTCCTAGTCATTTGTTTTATTTCCTCTACCTGATATTCCAATCCTTCTAAATTTTCCCGTATTTCCTCTATTTCATTATCATCTGATAGGCCTCTAATAACTACTTTCAATTTTTTGTCCTGAGGTAATTGGTATGAATGATGCTCGACGTCGAGCTCCTTTAAAAGTCGAATAATTCCCCTGTAACTCTCTGCATTATCTGGGAATATTTTGATAAACCCTGGGATAGTTTGACCGTAAAATCCTAACTGCTTTTGTTTCATAAATTATTTCAAATCACTTAATTTGTACTTATTAACCTTAAGTGTTATAGGCGGAATTCTAGATTTTTTGTTTCCTGTATCATTAACAGCGCTATCATTGTTTGTTTCATCAGTGTTTACCGAATTATTTGTATCCATATTCTCTTGTGCGGCAGCATCCGCTTGCACACTGGTCGTTTGTTCTTTTGCGCTTACATCCTGAGTTGCTACTGACGAAGCAGGGGCAAATTGAGTTTGCGTTGCGAGTTTTATTTTCTTAGCTACATTTTTGTGTAGCCTAGTCCTGACCGTTTGATTTCCCTTCTTTTTAATCGGTGTATCATCCTCTGAACGTATATCCTTATCAAGCGTAAGCTCTTCGTCCGAATTACTTCTAGAGTCCGTGTGTATGTGTACTGGACTACGATCCCGTTTGTTCTCCCTTGTGCAACTTGTCCCAGGTATAGCTGAAAAATCCTGACTAGTATTTTCATTCTGTGTCTTTCCTAGTTTAAATTCATTATTAACAGTTGTTATCATCTCAATCATGCTAAGCAAGAACGTGTACATCTTATCTTCAGTTTTTGTGAAAACTCCATTTTCTGACTTAATCCTATCTAAATCATTAATTTGTAACCTTATCGCATCAATAATTCTCTTCATTGCAGCGGCGATAAACTAACACAAAAATCCAGCCCGACGCAAGCATGCATCCGGCACCCCGGAAACGGACTCACTCAACGGTGTTCCGTCAGACGGATGAGCCGGTGGAAGTCTACTAGGCCTCTGACAAGTACCTGACAGTACGAGCTTGGGGGTAACTAAGTAGACTATACGACCAAAGCAAGAAAATTAACGCGCTAGTAAGCTAACCAGTAATTAAACAAACCAGTAATCAGACACTTAGCGCAGACAACGCGCAAAAATTCATTGCAGCAAAACGCGACTAAAAAACTAATTTTATAACTTAATTCAATAATAAAATTAAAATATCACAATTGCTAACAGCAATCTACAATTATTTACTCAAAAAGCATTAAAAATGCTGTTATACTGATGCATAAAGAGACAGTACGTAATTATCCGCAAAATGGCGCAGAAAGAACACTGACTGAGATAACGACTTTTAATTGTTTTTCACCTTTAAATTTCCATAAATGAATTTTACCTGCATACTCCTGAACACTATCTATTTCGGTTTCTAATTCTTTAGTGTCTGTAATTAAACCTTCAATTTCAAAATCAAGCTTCTTTAATTCCGTTTCTTTTTGTTTTAATAATTCAACACATTCTTCTAGTTCTATTAAATTTATTTCATCAGCTGTTATAATAACTTCTATTTTCTTAATGTAATTAGTGACAGTTCTACGTAAAGAAGTTCTTTTTGTCTTAAAGGTTATAAGTTCACTCATAATTACTCAAAACAAAAACAAAATTGTTCTCGAATTACTTTACACCAACATTAAGATGAAATCAAAACACTTCTATTTTTCATTATAACAATGTTCTTCAAAATCAGATATAAAGGAAATGCTTCTTAAATAGAATATAAATGTTCAACATGCACTTACCTCACAAATTGAAGTAAGGTTTCACCACCAACATACGTAGTTACAATTCGTTTTGAACAATCAATCACTATTTTCACTAGCACTCCGGCTAGACTTTGACCAAAAAAAATGTTGCTTGCTTAACACAGTTTCACGCGGCTGGTACACAAAATTAAACACAAGAGCAACTGGACTGTATATTTTTCACTTTTATTTAATTACACTTATTCTAATAATGCGAAAATTACTACAATACAGCGAGTCATTCATCGATTCAGATTTCGAACCATCAGTATAGATGGTGAGGTTGAGTTCAGAATTTGCTAAAAGAGATTTTGTGTAAAACGTTGTAGGATGCAGCTCTAAATTGTGTTTTAGATCTTCAAAACCTCTGGGGATGATATATATTATTATTATTCATTGTGCTTCCCAGGCACGGGTAGCAGGCCCTGCAGAATCTATTGCACGAACTGTAACAACTCGATTTGGAAGAGGTATCAAAGTACTAGAAAGACTTGATTTGTAAAGCCATTGTTAATTATTGAGTTGACAAGTCTCCCAACTCAAGGTGGGAGGATGTAGAAAACTGATTGTTAAATTTATGAGCATGCAAATTGTTGTCAGTATAACTTTACGTGTTTATCGTTTGTAACTTTGCATTTCTGAGTCTGGCAACTGAAAAGAGTATTCTAATGTTTTGAATTTAAAGAGAATTGTCTTCATATTTGTAGTTAGATGCTAAAAATATAAGCGTGTAATTCTTAATGTTACAAAGAATAAAATAAGTGTTGTGTCAATAATTTGTACATTATTTGAGTTCTAGGATTATCGATTTATTGCCGAATTTTGAAATCGGTATCCAACAACTATTGTTTTCGTTTTGCGATTTTGCGTCGGAAGCATTAAATGTCGGTTCACTTTCAAACTGTTGCCACCAAATATTTCAGCTCTCTATTATATTTAAAGGAATTAAATAATGTCGAATTTTGAATTATATAATCCTGCTGCAAATATGGGCATCTGGAAGCCGAAATTTGAAATTTTTAATTTATTTTGTTATCGATTTCATATTTTGAAACCTTTAAAGAATTTTTGATTAACAAACTCAATGATTTCAAAGCGAGCTATGGCAACGTTGTATAGTTAAAACATTTTTATCTCCATCGCGTGAGATAGCGTATAAGAAATTCTAAAGATATGCTCAGTTTAAAATTATTTTGCGATATTGTTCTTTAACTGAATTTTATGGTTTAAGTGCGAAGAACATGATATTTAATAAATAAAGGTAGGACACAAAATGTTAAACAAACGCCCTTTTGGAAGTAATTTAAAATCTGAAATATTTCAGATTTTTTATTTTTTTCATGTTTAAAGTTATTGGAGTAGTTAATGAAATTTCTAGTTCGTTTGCAGACAAGAATTTGTTGTCCAGGCCGTGCGAAGAAAATTACACAAATAGCTTACAGTAGCTAATGAACTAGTATTATTATACAAAAGCCAGACGACTTTCACGCTGTTTCACACAATATTTTTTTCTCTTTTCAGCTTTGTTTAATTTTGCAAATGCAGTTATAGGAAAACTAGAAGAATATACCTGTGGACATCTTGACAAATGCTTGGACATCGAACCGGTTATATATCCAAGCTACAGCCTTCCCGAAAACACTTTTAATGGTAAAAATGTTAATCTCGTTCATACTAAAACAGTCTTATTCGTTTTGCGAAAGTTGCTAAGTATTTATATAAAATAAAATTGCCGCATTTTTTTAGGGAATAAGAAAAAATGTATACCAAACATTCTAATATGCATTAAGCAGTATAAACCTCATGACCTCATGTGCACTCCATTTTCAACGCAAATGTCTGACATGTTCATGTGTTTCATTGATTCTTTGATTTGTTTAATATTTTTGTGATCTTTAAGTAGGGTTTCAAATTTTAAGCCTGATTATAACTACGGTGTTAACTTAAGTTTGAATTGCAGACAGAACTGATGGCACCTTGATAAAATTCATGTTCTCAAAAGGAACACTAAGAAATTTTCCACAAAAATGCTTATAAAACTCTTCTCAGTATGACAGAACACAATCAGTAATCACCTTTTCAAACATTTAAGAATATTAAACAAAATAAAATCTAAAGAGCAAAGCTCGCACTCGTAAAATTTACTCGCAATATTGGCGAAAGTCAATTTCGCCAATTTAGTGAGATAGCCATTTACCTCAATGTTAAATGGGTTGCCCTTGTAATATTACTTTTCCCTCGAAGCTTTCATGTTACGTTACACAAGAGACACTACTATTTCACGCAAAATTTCACTAAAATTATTTACATATATAAAATTTATGGGAAATATATGAAAAACATTCAGCACTCCCGTTCAAATATTTATCTTAAAATATCCGTGTTTGATAATTGGAAAAAATAATGAAAATAAACAAGACAGGAGCATATAGCAAGAGTAGAAAAATGCAAACTCAAAACTACATTTAATTTATAAGCATTTATTTAATGATGCACCGTACTTCTTTAATGCATGCACAAAATTTTATGATTGAAAACGGATGGTTGTCATAGAGGTTTGATGACCTTTCAACCGGCAGAAGCCGGTTTAGCCAAAAGAGAAAATCGCGTACTCTAAGCTGTAATTCTTCTTCTTCCAGACAGAATGTGAAACGATATATGGAACTATATTTATTACTTGCCAACGGGGAGAAATCTTACGACTTTGTTCTTTGAACTCGTGTACTTTATTATTTTCAAACGATATTTCGTTTCCCTAAAATAATTTTGTCAAGTGTTCCCGGATTTTTATTACACGCTGTATTAATACTCTTCAGCCAGTTTTAATTTTATAGAAATAGTGTCTGGTATTATCAGCAAAGATAAGTTCAACTTCAAACAATGGTAAATGCTTCTAAGAAGGAAAAAGGTAATATTGCTTTTTATAAACATTGCCATTTCTAAGTAAAATTAGTAAATTTTTAATTTTTTGTTTTAAAAAAATTGTTTGATAAAATATTTTGATAATTTTTAAAACAAAAAAATTTTGAAATTTTAAAATCAGTTCCGGCGCTGATTTTTTTTATATTAAAGTTTTCTCAAAAATTCCCAGCTTTCTTTCAATGAATGGGCATTATCACGATGAAAACAAAGCACGTGCATATATATTTCAAATCGGTATGGAAATTTCCTTTTTATTCCTTGGGTAGAGATCTGTGGATTGCGCCGACCGGAGAAATGCTGCAGAAGCATAAGGATATCTTAGAAATGTGTGCGACCAAGCATTCGCCCTTTAAAATGTAACTGCAGGGTTCCACGTCGGGAAGGAGCCGTTCCTGCTAACACTGTCGAATTGTATATCGATGCAAACTAATATCTAGTGATTCTGAGATTTGACGACCCTGCTTCCTTTAGTCCAATTATACAGCAAATAGTGACATCTGCTGATACTGTCCGCGAATCTGCCTACAATACACTCGTACAGTCCAAATGGTTTGAAGACACCACGGTCGCATAAAATTTATACCTTAGGATTGGAATGTCCTCTGTTTTATTCACTGACCGAATACTCTGTTGCAATGGGTTGCAACTCCAGCTAGTCTGTCATTGGCCGGCAAAAGTTAATCAATTGCGTGTGGTAAGGTATATGCAGTTTCTCTGCATTCGAATAAATCCTTCTTCTTATGTCGCTTTTTATGGTATAGTGCATTTTAGTCAGCCATAAAGCCATAAAATAATTTCACTGAAGACTCACATGTTTTTTATTTTTTAAGATAAAAAGGTCAATTTTTGGCTCCTGAGTGAAGTATATTTCGTAAATAATTAACTTAAGCATTCACATACTACATAATATTTATAATTTTTATTTACTTTACATAAGTGTTTAATTTAGTTTAACGAAATATTGTTTTTACAGGAGAACTAGATGTCCAGGTAGCAGGAAATAGATCGTCAAGACGACTTACTCACAGAATCCTTAGAACGATTTTTGTAAACACGATTTTTGAAATTTATACCCCAACAAATGGGCCATTTTTTGTTTCGGAAAAAGCAGCCTCAAAAAGTAAGCCAAGTTTTAAGAATTGGCTTAGCGAGATTGGATATAACGAGTCTTTAAAGAACATATTTCTAATACATGGATTGTGCCTGGTTCTGGGGATTGGCAATGGGTAAGTAAATCGATTTGCAATTAATCCGTTATTTATTGATTCTTTAATTCTTTTATTCATGTGAAATTTTTATTAATGTTTTCAGGAACGTATTTTTAATTATGACGTTAGTTATTTTATCATTTTGATTTTACAGTAATGTAACTGAACAGAAGAATACGCTAAAGTACCATATGCTGTCGAAAGTTTTATTATTTTTGCTTCTAAAATTCTCAGTATTTTGCTTTGAAAATAAAATATCGATCATCGTTTAGGGGTGCGTTATAGTCTGTCCAGTATGAAAAGAGTCTTGCGCTGGTGAACCCCATACTGCAATTTCCACCGTCTTCGGTGAAATCTCAGACATAGTTTTCTGCACACGTACAGAGTAATGAGACTTGCTGAAAGGCATCATGTCTCGCTCTCTCTCTCTCTCTTTTTTTTTTTTGCTTGTATGTGTGTGTGTCAAAGAACCAAAAACGTTTTCAAAATTCTATGCAGTATAACATTAAATTTAAGCATAAGAATAGTACCACATAATGAAGCTAAAAAAGGAGAGGCTTTGCCTTAAAATTTTGCTTATTATATAGAGCAGAATCCCGGCAAGCGTTTTTAGTACTTACTTATTATCCCGTCAACCGCGAAACTTTCGCCAAACAGCATGTTTCATCGCCAGTTATGGATAAGCGAGACGAAACAACATACATGGTATCTGCGTTTCTGTCTGGTATAACCGCAGTTGGTTTTCGATAAGTTTCCATGTTTTGTTTTTATAAATTAAATGTTATTACGATATTTTTTCTTCTTCATAAGAATAACTAAAATGTGGTACCTGCCTTCTACAAAATAACAAGCAATGTGCTCATTTTAAAGTTATGGAATCCTTCTATCGAAAAACAATTGTAGATTAATGTTAGAGAAAGCAGTCGGCCATGTTTAGTGAATAATAAAGCAATAATGAAACAACTAACTGAGGGAAATCTGTACTAGTAGCTTATTAATCAGTGCTTGCGATGAAATCGGAGGGCCTAATAAAACAGCAGAAATCGATGAAAGTCATTTTTAAAAACTCAAAAATGAAACGGGTTGAATACTGGTGTTTTATTAAATAGCCAGGCATCCATTGCTGCAGAATTACACAAAAACTATTGGCACGACTTTGATAAGATCTCCGCCAACTTTCACGGCCGACGGGTTAAAACGTAAGCACAATAATAAATCAACGCCTTCTAAAGAATAGACCTTTTCCAGTTTTCTCTCTATTATACAGTACGCAACATAATTATAGTACAAATATTTGCATATAAATAACTTAATAATAATAATAATTAGATTAAATTATGAAAAAAAATTTAAAAATTGGTTTATTATATTTAAGTTTTTATTATTTTTTATACTAATTTTATTTATAATCCTACAAATATAAACAAGTCAGAAACAAAATTATAGAATTTAAGTGCACAAAAGTTCGATTTGAACTAATGGCATGGCTACGTTTGGTGTATTGATGTAATTTTTTAACTCTTGGCTTAAAACTTCTTAACTTAAATATGCATGCTGTTTCTATTTTTCCATAATAAGCCTACGTATACTAGACTATGACTCAAGCCTAAGTATACTAAGTAAGAGGAGGGAAAAGGCAATGTTGATTCGGTAAACAACTTTTGTTTTAAGATATTTCTTTCGCGTGACTTTTAAAATTCAAAACTTATCATACATGTGAGTTTTCGTAATCAGTGGGATCTTAATTTTGCTGATTAGCTTGATACTGCTAACTATGCTGACTAATTATCACTGCATATTCGGCTAGCGACGCTCAGATCACCATTGACCCCGTATGAAATTTAAACGATCCCCAGGAGGCCGAACTGATTCCACTGGCAACCCTTGACATAGTCACGTGATTGCAAAGAGCACTATTAGCTAAGTGGAATAACAAAATTGTCGAAAACGCAGCACTTTGTAGTAGAATATTTTAAAAGTGTAACCGCCTGGAAGAGTATATTTTGAATACTACAACTGTTTGAAGTAGCAAAAAGAAATCTGGAGCACAGTTTTGACATAAAACAAATTAAAAACCGATATTCTGAGAATTAAAACTGAAAATTTTCATTATCACACTTATCTTAAGCGAGTATTAGTTTTTTTTTCTGAAATAACTATAAATATTTAATTCAAATTTATTAAACATTTTTGTATTGATGCATAGATACTTAGAGGCTACTCAAAATAATTCCAAAAGTGGTAAACTGCAAATAGTCCTCTGCATGTTATTTGAAATAAAAAAATGGGTGTCTGAAAAATGGAACGTTATTTTGGATGATTTCGTAAATAAAATTACATAAACTAGCTTAAATTATTCAAATAAAAAACAATTTTTAGAGTACATAAAGAAAAATCAATTTTACCTATAAAAATACTAAAGAAAATTTCAGAACCTCTGCTTCACACAATTATCTTGTATTTTTCCCATATAGCAGGCCCTTTATTCTGAAGTACTAGTATAATGCATTGTTAAAATGAGTTAGCCATATTCAGCAATATTCGTTACCCTTGACGACAATAAATTATTCGACACACTTCACGAAATAAATGAATAAATAAATCTGAAAGCTTTCAGATTCTACATCATGCCCAAAGTTGCATTTTTTAACGTTTCCTATGTTACCTTTATTTATTAAATACCATGCTCTTCGCACTTAAACGATAAAATTCAGTTCAACAGCAATATCGCAAAATGATTTTAAAATTAGCATATCTTTAGAATTTCCGATACACAGTCTCACGCACTGGACACAAAAATGTTTTTTTTACGTACAATGATGCCATTGCTCGCTATGAAATCGTTTAGTTTTTTAATCAAAAATTTGTTGAAGTGATAAAAAATATGAAATCGCTAAAAAAACAAATTTCAAATTCAAATTAGGGCTTCCAGATGCCCCTACTCGGGTCTAGACGTACTTTATTCAAAATTTGATGTTTCGGTGTTTTATCACAATGCGAGAAACGTACATACATATATGCAGATTGTTCATTATCTAATTTCTTTAAATATAACACAGGGTTCCAATACTTGGTGGCAACAATTTGAAAAGTGAACTGACATTTATAGTGAACCAACGCAAAACGCCAAAACGAAATTAATAGTGCTTCTAGGCTAATGCCCTTTGGGCTAATAAAAATAAAATAAAATAAAAAAAATTTTAAATACAATTTTCAGAAAAATTTTAAAGAATTTTACTCGAATTAAATTTTTGTGTTATGCTTTCTAATTATGAACGATGCTAATGAGTTTACAAACTCGTCATGCCAAAGAAAGAATGAATTGAATATTAGTTTAATATTCTGCAATATTTACCACTAACAAAATGGTGTATGAAGAAATAAAATTTAGCTCATATTTTAAATGGTAAAAAACTATTGCTAATATTTTCTAACAATCGAACATCCTTTTGCAAAAAATTTAAACAGACGTGTAAACAATCCGAGTAGAACATCTTAATCACTTAAAAACCTTGATTAAATCTGTCTTAATTACTATTATTTTAAATACATGTTATTAATTTTCTTTACATCTAAAACTACGAAGGAATATGACTTTTCAGACTTCAGTGATGACATTCAGTGATAATTGAGACTTTATCAAGATTTTCATTTAAAGAACAGTTAAACCATAAATTTAGTTTTTTCCAATAGTATTTAAATTTTCATCTCAAAAGTGCTTTTCACGCGTGTAGTGTCATGATCCTTGACCAGTTCATCTCTTCCGGTTCGTTTTCATCCACTTATGAATGTTATTGGTCGACTCTCTTCGCAGAAAATAAATTGGCACACTTATGCACGTTTAACAATAACATGAACTGTATTTTATTGAAGTATATATATTATCTTTTCACAAAATATTTTTTCCACAATTACATTAAAAACGCACAACTATTACATTTCAGCTTTCAGTTCTTAATAATAACAGATCAAACTTCAAACTTTGGAATACAAAAATAATGATTCAAAAATGTTTCACACGAGCATCAAGCATGTTTTCTTCTTCTCGTAGCCAGATTTTGCTTTCTCTCCGCTTTCACATAGACAGTTTTTTTTTTCACACGAGCAGGCCGTTGGCTTAACTGTTCTTCTTCAGGGCTTGGTTGGTAGCTTCCTCTTACCGAGCATGTGCATAACACGCCCCTGCCCAGAATGAAATTTTTCCTTTCTTTAGGACGTATTTCATTAATCAATATCCAAGCAAATTTTCTGTACACTACTTTTACACAATACAAATCTCGTACAATATTAAATAAAACAAAACAGAACAAACAATATAAGATACAATCAATACAGAAAGCAAAGAAAAAAAAACAAATTATATTACTCATATTATATCTGATCCAGACGTGAGAGTGCATCAGCAATTTGGTGCTGCATCCGTGGCCTATGACTAATTCGCAAGTTCCATTTCTGCAATACCAAAGCCCACTTCGTCAATTTTGGACTTCGAGGAGTAGTTTTGTTCAAATATCTGAGAGGATTGTGATCCATTATAATTTCTACCTGAGCCCCATAGATCCATTTATCAAATTTATTCAGGCCAAATAAGACTGCCCAAGCTTCCTTCTCAATGCTTGCCCAATTTTTCTGAGTTTGAGAAAGCTTTTAGCTTGCAAATGCAATAGGACAATAGTTACCACTCTCGTCTCTCTGGGTTAAACAGCAGCCTACCGCCAAATTGGATGCATCACAATGGATCTGAAATGGCTTTCCAATATGTGGTGTGGCCAGAGATGTCGCTTGGTACAAAGTATCCTTTAATTTGTTAAAAGCATTCTGTTCCAACTCCTCCCATAGAACAATATTGGCATGCCTCTTCTTAGTCAACTCTGTCAACGGTGCCGATATTGCCGATTTCGATAAAATCCCATTAATCCTAAAACCCATCTTTTCCTAAATCCAAACTTTTTGTGTCTGGCCTGACGAGTTTTCTAATTGCTTTGACCCTTTCTTCATCAGGACCATGCTTGCCTCCTCCAATTATATGCCCAAATATTTGATTTTTTTAGCTGCAAAAGCCCATTTGTCCAAACGTACAGAAAATCCTAATTTTTCTAAGGTGTCCAAAACCAGAGAAATGTGTTTCAAGTGTTCCTTAAATGTTTTCGTGAAAATCACCACATCATCTATATATGCCTGAGCATAATCACTATGACTCTGTAAAGCACGATTCATTTCCCTCTGGAATGTCCCCGAGGCCCCTGATAAACCGAAAGGCATTGTGCTCCACTGGTACACTCCATTAGATGTCCCAAATGCAGTTAAGGGTTTGCTCCTTTCATTCATTCGAATTTGCCAATACTCTTTTCGAAGGTCGATGCTTGTCAGCCAGTTAGCTTCACCCGCCACAAAAATTAATTCTTGCATG
>KL814429.1:0-14015 GCA_000611955.2 Stegodyphus mimosarum | reverse complement strand
GGAAGGGAGCCACTTCTGCTTCTGCGAAGTTTTCCTTCTTAACAGTACATATTCTTTGGTACATGTTCTTTGGTAATATAACATTGTAGACGAAGTTCCTGTAGAAAGTGCACTGATATTTTTTCGAAGACAATTGCATATATAGATGTAAAGGTTAGAAAAAAGTAGTGTGAAGCGTCTAATATTTAATTTGGCTGTAGTTTAATTTAATACTCTCCAAGGTAAATACAAACTGCTTTATAAAGTGCATAACAAGGTCTAGAGAATTTACGTATCTATGCAGGGAACAAATTTCATTTTGTGCGAAGTATAATACTAGTCATTTAGATAAAAGCGTAATGTAATACTTTATTTAAAAGTAAGTATAACGAAAAAGCACATATGCTTATTCATAGCGGAGAGAAAACTTATGTGTGTAAGATGTTAGAATTTATTCAGATTCAGAGGTTCTTTAAACAGACATATGCTTATTCATACAGCCAAGAAACCTTATGTGTGTGAAGTATGTGAAAAATCATTTAGAGAAAAATGTAAATTAAAGAAGCGTATGCTTATTCACACAGGAGAGAAACCTCGTGTGTGAGATATGTGAAATGTCATTTATACAAAAGCATAAATTAAACAAGCATATGCTTATTCACACAGGGAGAAAACCTCTTGAGGAATGTGAAAAGTTATTTAGACAAAAGGGAGATATAAATAAACCCATGCATACTGAAGAAAAACTTCATGTATGTGATTTGTGTAACAAACTATTTACGAAAAAGTATTCTTTGATGATACATATGTTTATTCACACTGGAGAGAAACCTTATAATTGTGACGTATGTAATAATTCATTTAGATTCAAGAGTGTTTTAAACAGACATATGCTTATTCATACAGCAGTGAAACCTCATGTGTGTGAAATATGTGGAAAGTCATTTAGAGGAAAGTATACATTAAATAGTCATATGCTTATTCATACAGGAGAAAAACCTCATGTATGTTGGATATGTAACAAGTCCTTTAGACAAAAGAATGATTTAAATGATCATACACTTACTCATATTGAAGAAAAACCTCATGTATGCCATGTATGTAATACATTATTCAGAAGAAAGCATAATTTGTACATACACATGCTTATTCATACTGGAGAAAAACCATATATATGTGAGATATGTAACAATTCGTTTAGATTCAAGGGTGCTTTAAACAGACATATGCTTATTCACACAGGAGAGAAACCTCATGTGTGTGAAATATGTGAAAAATCATTTAGAGAAAAAAGTAAGTTGAACAATCATATACTTATTCACACAGGAGAGAAACCTCATGTGTGTGAAGTATGTGATAAGCCATTTAGAGAAAAATGTAAATTAAATAAACATAAGCTTATTCATACAGGAGAAAAACCTCATGTATGTGAGGTATGTAACAAGTCATTTAGACAAAAGGGTGAATTAAATGGGCACATGCTAACTCACTCAGGAGAAAGACCACATTTGTGTGAAGTATGCAACAAATCATTTAGACAAAAGAGTGATTTAAATAAACATATGCTTATTCATACAGGAGAAAAGCCTTATGTATGTGATAAATGTAACAAATTATTTAGAAGAAAGCGGAATTTAAACATACATATGCTTATTCACACTGGAGAGAAACCTTATATATGTGAGGTGTGTAAGAGATCATTTAGATTTGATAGTACTTTGAAAAAACACATGATTATTCATAAAAGAGAAGCTTTATTATGAAGGACAAACATGTAGTTTGAAGATGCATATGTGCATCTATAGTTAAGAGAAATCTGATGTCTATTATGGATTAAGCTAGTTAAATGAAATCTTTGCTAATCTCTGCCAGAAAGAACTGTCTGTACAGAAACCTTTTACATATGAAGATACATATAAATCATTTTAATTAAAGGCTGACCTAAAGGAGCATATAAGAAGGAATCATTATTATATGAGGTACATAACATGTTTGGGCTAAGTTAAGTCCCATAGGAGGAAAACCTTCATGCATGCAAAGTGGCATTTGAAAGAAAGGGTTATTTAAAGCATATTTACTTATGCATGGTATATAACAAATCTTAGCCATGAAATGAAAGCTTAGAACAATATGCTGTGATTGAGTGAAATGTTTTGAGGCTGATGCTGTTTTTCAGAATCCGATGACCTTATAAACCCTATATTTTTTCCCATATTGTAGTTATGCTGTTGACATGCAGTTTCATTTTTCATGGTGTTTTATAAACAATCCACAAATATGAAAAAGTGAGCTTTTTTACAAAGTCTTTAACACTGTTGATTTGGTGTTTTGTATTTTCTCATCTGAGGAGCAACTCTTTTCACATAATTACTATTTCAATGTTGAAAATGCCTAGAAACCATGTCAGTTAATTTAGGTTGTACGTTGGGTCTTCTGATTTTAACAGATAAAATTTTTATAGTGTTTCCAGTGCCACAGCAGCAAAGCTTTATTTCTGTGGTATAGGTCTTGAATTGTCCTTACCCTTGAAATAGTGATGCATAATTGAATGTTTTATTTACAATATACATACTGTAATATTTCAGGTGTTTTGTATAGACTTTTTCTTTCCAAGTTTAACCCTTAAAATGTCAGGCATCTATAAATTTCAGCGTATTCAATCTATAAATTTAAGCTTCATTTATAAATTTCCTGAAAACTTCAAAAATTAATTCGTCCTTGCTCCAAGCAATCCACTTTAACGAACCTGTTTCTGCCATCTTGGGGATAGTCAGATAACTTTCAGGTGTTTTGTATAGACTTTTTCTTTCCAAGTTTAACCCTTAAAATGTCAGGCATCTATAAATTTCAGCGTATTCAATCTATAAATTTAAGCTTCATTTATAAATTTCCTGAAAACTTCAAAAATTAATTCGTCCTTGCTCCAAGCAATCCACTTTAACGAACCTGTTTCTGCCATCTTGGGGATAGTCAGATAACCGGCACTTGGCGAGGTTCCTGAAATTGCATTCGCCAACTTGGGCGAGCCAAACAGTTGGTTGTTAGCTCATGTTAACTAAGATAGGGAAAAGGAAAGGGATATTTTCATTTTATATGTAAAAACTTAACGTAGCAAATAAATCTTTGTTGTGCTGTGACTTTGTCAATAGACATTTTGAATTTGCTGTTTAATTATTTTCTAAATAAATTAATTACACTTGTAATTAGAATAAGATAGTTTTATTTTTATAAAAGAAAATGACAAAATATGCTACTTTTCCGTACTTATGGCTCACATTATCCCATGTGTAATTAATTTAAAACTTTAAATTATAGACTTGAAAAAATTAATTACACTTCTTATCAGAATAAAAGGATTTTATTTTTATAAAAAAAATTGCTTTTTTTTCACAAAAAACGAATAAAGGTTAATTAAATTTGTATTTTCAAAACTTTGAATAAGATTTATATTTATAAATTTTTCTGACGTGTTACTCATCTTCATGTTTAATAGTAATGAATGTAATGTAAATCGAACTTCAGATAAGTAAAACATAGAAATCTTTGCACCACTGTACTTGCAACAAATGCAGGTTGGAATGCGTTTTAGCCCACTGATTGGCGGCGATTGTTTTTGAATGAGCAATAAACGCGCCAACATGGGTAACTCCGTATATCCGCCAACATGGCTGACTGTTTGTACGTTGCCTACATTGTGCAATTCGCTGAAGTTTTTTTTTAAGTTTAAAAGGAACGCTGTGCACATGGCATTTTCTTGTAATTTTGTTCATTTGTGCACGTTGCCTACATTGTGCAATTCGCAGATTTTTTTTAAAGTTAAAACGGAACGGTGTGTACATGGTATCGTTTGTAATTTTAATGCCCTTTTAAAAAAAATTCCTTCTTTCTGGGATGCCATTTTGGTTACGTTTTCGCGTAGCGTGTCGGGAAGGTTATGTAACGGCATAAAATGTGTAAGTATTACAACATAAAATGTAAATAATTAATTTAAAGGTAACTGACAAATATTTTAATGATCGTAATGTTCGTTTTGCATATTATTTTATTATCTTTTTGTGGCAACAGTTTCCATACTAATTTATGCTTTAGAATTCTATGTTTTGTTTACAATAGGTTTTCGCAGAGCGCGTCGGGAAGGTTGCAATTGCGAAGACGTTTCACAGAAACGCGCAGAATTGGCGATTTTCAAAACATCACCAAGCAGTAGGCTAGAGCGCATTTTCACCCAAATGCATAACTGAAATACATTCGCCAACCGCATAAAATTGCTTCGGGGTCCGGCAGTTTGAAACCACTGTTATAGACAACATTCAAATTGCACAAAAATATTTTATGGTTTACCTTTTCATGGAATAACTACAGATAAATTCAATTAACCTTATCCTATTCTATTTGACTGATCTTTTTTCGAAATTTAAAAAATTGCATAGCTTCATGAAAAGCCATAGAAGCGCTTGTTACAAAACATGCTTTTTTCCCGATATTGGTCTGAAGAGGGAATTTTTGGAAAGCGCATTCTGAAGCAAGTTCCCTTTTGGCATCAAAAAATTCCTCCCGAGGATATGGTGATTTTTTGCGATTCAAGACGGTGGAAAAATTGCACTAAGTGCCGCTTATCTGAGTTTTCCCGCCATCCTGTTTGCAGTACATGTTCATTGTAAAATTTTCAAATAGAAATAATTTTTCATTTCAGTCTGTTAATTGCCAAGTGTTTTTATATCATGAATTAAGTGTTCTTGTGTTATGAATTCTATGTCCAACATAATTATTAAAATATTGTATATTATGGTGATAAAGATTTTAAAGGAATCATACTACATGTTACAATAAGGTTAGGCATAGAAATATTTGTCTTCTATAAAAACTTGGAGTTTTAGAAGATGAATATACTGAATCTGAACATAACGAATAATAACCTTATCCAAAAATGCTAAGAAAGATCCCCAAAAAAGTAAAAATTTTAGAAAAGTAAAATAAATTTAATCATGGTTTATATATGTAATTAAAATAAATATTTATATAAAAAATACCATGAAGGAGTTGTGCTTAATAATTTGTCTCATTCTTGTACAAAGAATAAAATAGTGTTCTCACAACAGCTGACCTACGAACCATGATCAGTTCCAAAGGAACTGATAATATTACGGGGTACTTTTCTATTATTGGGACCAGATTCAGAAAGGTATATATGTATGCATATATGTGTGTGTACACACATGCATATCTGAATTCGTTCTCAGTAACGAAAAAGTAGCAATTACTGTAACTAAACCACATGAAAAGCAGCAGTACACAAATAAATTGTAGATACTTTTATTACATTACCAAATTATTTTATATAACACCGCTGATAACTATCCTTATTTTTTATTCATACAAACATTGTCCTGATGATGACCCGATATGGCATGAAATAGTGGGACCTGCCTTCTACAACAAGCAGTGGATTATTTTTAAAGTTATAAGATCCTATGATGAAAAAGAAATTATATTAATGGATCCAATATGGTCTACAAAATAATTGTAGATTAGATCATGCAGGAAGTTTTACTGATAACGTTCTAAACAAAGTTACCAGTAAAATTGGAGGTCCTTAACAAAATAGATGAAATTGACAAAAGCCTTTCTACAAATCACAGAAACAAAGTGATTAGAATACTGATCATCTATTGAGTAAAGAGGCTTCATTTTCCTAAGAATTCCATTGGAATGATTGGTGTAACTTTGGCAAGAAATCTGCCAACTTTTATGGTTTGATAAAAGACAATTTTAATGGTTGATGCGAACTTGCATACATCTTGATTCACAGAAGTGGTTTACAAGACTGGATTTTCACAGAATTGACTGAGCTGGACCAGATTATTTTAAAATTTTACTTATTTTCTTGTTAAAACCCACTTAGACATTAAAATTTATTGTCCTTATACAAATTCCAAATGTCCAGAAAGGCCAGAATCGGTGGTAACCTTTTTGCCAGCTGGTGCAATCTCTGTGATTCTTAGATTCTGCTGCCTTGTGCCCTTTTAAATTCTATAAATTTTGCTCTTCCTAAATTCTGCTGCCTGTTGTGTCTACGCTGATGGCACTAGCCCTGGTTAATTTTTTGTCTATTTCAACAATGCATCCAGCACCCACTATTTTTTTAATATTCTTCTTTTCCACATAAGACACTTGCACTTCTTTTTTTTTAATGCTGTTCTTCCTACATACACGGCGATATATTACTGCTAAAAGAGTCAAAGAATTGCACACTTTCGGCACCAAAATCACAAAATGAGAATGAAAAAAGCAAGTGCTTGATGTCTTTAGGCGAGCGAACCATAGTATGCTGTTTTATGTGTACAGAAAGCAAAGTCAAGATTTCGCCAAACACAAGAAAAGCTGCAGTATACAATCCATCGCCATGCTAAAACGCTGAAATTCACATAGGAGGGATCATAATCTGCAGACACTGGTAAAAATATCCAGAAAATTGGAAAAATGTCTGGCAGAATGCTATGGGCATACCTAGGTTGTCACATAACTACTTTTTGCTGACATCATGGGTTGCCAAATAAATACATTTTACCAGCATAGTTTGCTGTTTCAATAAATTTTCAAGGATTTTTGGTGGGGATGTGGAGAATCAGAAAGTACTATTTATTTTAAATTATTTGTTAAGGATACTTTCCAGTAGCAATTTTATTTTAAACTACACTGGTGAAAAACTAAATTAGAGGTACTTGTTTAATAGCTTGTAGGACTCCCTTTTACTGTAATGAGGGCTTAATGTGCCATGGTATGGCTTCTACAAAATTAGAGAAGCATTGGGAAGTCATACTAATATATGTTTGATGCACTTGAATTCATTGTTGAAAGAATTTTATTTAAATCATCTTTATTACCTTCAAACAGGGTAAAAGTATTGTCTACGTAGCGGGACCATACCAGGAAGCTATTCCATTCATCCTGCTCTTCAGTTCACTTTTCAACTTGAGACTTGCAATTCTCTTCTGTTTCTCGACATTCTGGTCAACTTCAGTACTACGGTTTACCGTAAACCTTCATCGGTTTGCCTTCCACCACACTTAAAATCATATCATTCGGGGAGGGGGGGCTAAACAAAAGTTAGCTTCATTTTATTCCTATGTTTTTTGTGCTCTTCAAGTTTGCACCTCCAAACTATCCCTTGAAGAACTAAATTATTTGAAAGCAATAACTATTGGCAGGGGCTTTTCATCCAATATTATTAATCAAGCAGTTAAAAAATTCTCATCTCAACACACCAAAAGCAGACTCTTGTTTTAGGAGATTATAAAAATTCTGTTGTTATTCCCTTCTTTCCATCAATTAGCTATAAAGTTGCACGTATTTTACAGAAATTTAACTTTCAGGTCGTTTATTTTCCCATCAATAAAATTCCGAGTTCCATGCTCAAGGACCCCATTCCAGATTTGAATTCCTGGGGTATTTACAGGATTCCTCGCCAGTGTGGTTTAATTTACATTGGCCAAACTAAGAGAGCCTTAAAATTTCATGTTAAGGAACATGAGGCATATGTTAGAAAAAATGAAACACAGAAGTCTTCTGTTGCCCAACATTGTTGGTCCGAAAATCACACTTTCAATTTTTCTGCTGCCAAAATTACTCATAAAACATCTTCCATTGGTGAACTGGATTTTCTAGAGGCATTTCACATTCAAAAAAAATTTCTGTTCTAGTTGAAGACCTAATTCCAATCCATCTTTGCCTTTAGCCTTTAAAGAAATTATGTTTTAGTTGTGTATGGTGCCAGTAGCTTGTCTCCTGTCCAGGCTTTCTTATCTTATCTTACTTAATCATTACATCTTATCTCGTTCATTTGCGCTTTTGCAGACGGGGATGATGGTTCCGAAACTAGTCCTGTGAAAATTTGAAAATATAACACTGATTTTTGTTGTTTGACTTCTAAATTAACTTATAAAAGGTTAATTAAGTAAAGGCATCCACAATGTACCAATACAACGCTTTTCAATCATTGTGCAATATGTGGGTAGAATGAAAAGCAACAATACATATTTTAATCAAATTTCAGCAGTAGGTTATTAAATAAACAAACAAACAAACAAAAAATCTCCTCACATCCAAAATATATGTTATTTATTATTCACTTTTTAGGGAACAGAACTTAACTTGAAATGCATTTTTTCCCATTTCGAGAATTGATTCAGTTTCTGCAGGACAGTTGTTTTTAAATTCCAGAAGGCTGACTAAGAAAACTAATTACTGCACTTTAATCACTGACATATATCACTCTGCTAAATATATTCTAGTTTTATTAAAGATTATCAGTTAATAGTCATTAAAAATAATAATTTACTAGAAGATTTAATAATGTTTTTCTGAAATGACTGTGTAACATTCATCTACAACTAAAATGAATAAACTACTGTTTAGTTGTTTGATGCAAATGAACATAATATTTGGTTACAGATTCAGGTTTAACTCCACACACTACTTATCCTCAAATTTCTGCAACAAATTCCGAGTATATGACCATATGTATCTTTACATGGTACTCATTTTCTGTATCTGCCACAAAAGAGAATTCTGAAGATATAAAAAAATAAAAAAAAAAAAAAAAAAACTATGTTAAAGTGTCAATTAAAGAAAATGGAAATTTAGTAATTTCCTTCTTTCCACCGTTGATCATTACACAATTTCACACAAAAATGCATATTCTTCAGCTTTACACATAATTTACTTTACTTTTATCCATAATACTTCTCAAACCAGAAAAATATAACTAACATACAACTGTGAAACAAAAAAAAAAAAAAAATTATAACGATTTACTAAAACATGCCGATACAAGAAATAATTTGCAAAGTTTTTTTCAGAAGACTAAGAAATCTGTTAACAATATGTACTTCATTTCATTTTTAATAAACATAATTTTTTTCCCCCATTTTCCTAAATAGCGAATGTGACTGAGCAAAGAAGTTGTATTAAATTTTGGTTTTGCAATCGAATTTGTTTAAAAAAATGCTATAAATGTGTACAAAGTTTTTAAGTACAATAAAACAACACACTACAAAAAGAAAAAAAGTCTGATGCGGACACCACTTGACTTCTCTATATGACCTCTTAAATTACACATATTTTTGCTGCACTTCATTTAAACTTATTCGCTCAAATTATTCTAAATTAACTGATCCCTTAAGGGAAGTTGAAAATGACATCAAAAGCTATATATTGGTAATCGTGACCAACCTTTTGGTAGACGTCAAGAGACTTATCCCTATGTCTAAAGTACTTCAGGAAGGTGTAAAAGATCCTTTATTTAAAATTAATAAGTTGATCAGAAAGACACCTGATGCTTACAAGTATGCCAGCATTTATGGTGAAAACTCAAAAGCAGAAGTTCAAAACTAAATTTACACAACTAATTACCAAAGGCTACACAGAGTAATTTAACACTAAGTTGGCTCAGATTTCATCAAGATGAATTTGACTGTTGGGAAGTGTAATGCAAGGCTGAAGACTGGAACTCTTATCTTAAAATACTAAACCCAGTAAGACGTGCCTTCAAGAGGCAGAGCATGCTCTAAGTCAATTTCACTTTAATATAGGTGAAATCATTTGCATTCTGGAAGGAACACAGAAAGAGAGAAGTGACAGTAAAGATTCAAAACATAAAATAACTAGTTATTCAAATTAAAGAAAACCTCACAACTGCAAATTTTGAAATTCGATATCCCAGTTAATTTTGTTGTACGGGACTTATAACTGTATTTTTTCATAATGAGTATAAAACTTTCTCAAATATAAGTGCAGTAATCAGGAGAACACATTAAAAGTTAAGATTTTATTTGTTGAGAATTAATTTTTCTAAAATGTGACTTACCAAAACATGAATATTTTCATCATTTAAAACACTTCTGTAATGGGAAGTATATGATTACGACCAATGATTGCAAAAACAAAGCTTGGATAAAGACTTTTAAGCCAGGAAAAGGGGTGGGTATATATACAGGGTAAGCCAAAAGTTTGGTAAAATTTTAAAAATTAACAAAAAGAGAAAAAATTATGATGAAGTGTGGTTTGCAAGAAAGGGCTCACAAGGAAGTTGGATTTTTTTAAGCAGCCAAAAAAAAAAAGTTACAAATGTCATTGGTAGAGGGTGCTGATGATCCAAACCACAATGAACAGGACAACTATACACTCCATTTATTCTTGCAATAACAATTTTTAAACATGTTTTCCAGAACACTGTACAACACAACTCGGGCAAATCACAATGCCCATTTTAGCTGGATGTAAAATTTTGGAATGAATTGCAGAAACCTTATGACAGATAAAATCTTTGAATTCGCCAATGCTGAAGGGGATGAAAGGTACACAAGTGGATTTCAAATAGCCCCAGAACCAGAAGTCGATTGGAGTGAGGTCAAGTTGTAGAGACATTAGGATGTTTCTGGAACAGGGGTATTGAAAAATGAGCAAAGCTTTTCCCGGGAATCAAACCACGGTCCTCTTGGTTACGCGTTGAGCTTGCTGTCCACTACACCCCAAAGGCATGCGAAGAAGATGGGAGAAATACCTTATATACTTCCCCTTTTAAAGGGTGACTGGGTTTTGGAGATCCATCGCCAAATCCTGGTGGTGGAGAATCATCATCCACCACCTTTTTAGTTTGGGTGCCAGTGTAGAGTCATTGGGATTTTTTTTTTGGAAGCAGGAGACATGAAAAATAAGCAGCACCTTCGCCGGGAATCGAACCACGGACCTCTCGGTTACGTATCGAGCATCTAGTGCACCACAAAGGCATGCGAAGAAGGCTGGAGAAATACCTTATAAAGTGATCATGGAAGCCATGCGATCTTGCAATTTCGACCGATCACTCTGCCTTCACTAAAGGTACTCAATAGGAATAATTTTACTAGATTCGCATAATGTGGCAGTGCACCATCCTGCATAAAGCTTATTACAGATAGCACATCTCTTTGATTTAATGCAGGCACAACTTTGTCACATACAAGAATGAGATAATAGTCAATGGTTACTCTGCGTGTTTTAAAGCCAGGTATGAGACATCGTTCTTCAAAGAAGAATGGTAAACGATGAAAGATGAGGTGAAGCTACTGAATGTAGTGACTTTGTCATGTATTCACGAGGATTTGACATTGCCCATATAAGAGTGATGATATCCCCGTGTACAGCGAAGTGTGCCTCATCCATCCAGAAAATATTGAACAACCACTTTCAATTCTTGCCACAGCCCATTCAGGAAATGATTCCCTTATACCTGTGTCTCCCAGTTGTAAATCATGCCCTGACTACAATTTATACGGATACAAATGTCCAGCGGAGGATAAATTGAATGAATTAGTGAGACACATCCAATAACCTTCCAGCTTTGCAAGCACTGCTACTCTCGATGGACACTCCACTGCTATATCATTCATAGCAGTTTCTGCCACAGTGCTTTTGCCTATGAGGGTCTTTCACTTCATGGCTGATCCTCCAAACAGCCAGTTTCTTCAAACCATTTGACAAGCTTCAGTATTCCAGAATATGATATGGAGCCATTCTTTGTCTTCAGTCCTTTTGCCATGCGAAATTGTTGCAATGCAACTGTTGCTGACTCTCTGTTCAAATACAGCAACTTCACCAACAATGCTTGCTTGGGTAATGATATCATTCTGAAAGCGAATGAGAAATCCTCATTATCGCAATCTTTTATTGCAAGGTTAATTTGCATAATTTTGCTGAATCTCTCGCACATCAGCGCCCCCTACCAATGACTTTTTTGTTGTTTTAAAAAAAAGTCAAACTTCCTGATGAGCTCTTTCTTCCACACTTCTTGCTATTTTTATGAATTTTTAGTTTTAATGGATTTTTGGCTCACCCTATATATCTACTATATGCTTGGTACTGACGATTGCAATAAAAAAGGAAGGTGCACAACTAGATGGTATTAAGTCTTATATACAAATTTAAACTTTCCACGACTAATCGTGTTTGAGTTATGAGAGATACATACATATATGCAGACATCACAAAAAATCTCCTTTGAATACCTTTTACAATCTGTTCTAGGAGAAAAAAAAAGGGAGTCCTTTATTCTGTCTGTATATACATGAAAAAAAAAATGTTCAATTGATTTAGCTGATTGTCCAACTAATATGCATTCTGATTTTGGGAACAGTCAAGCAGATATTTTTGTTGAAATATGATACCCAAAATTTTTTGCAATTACAATATTTCCTTTACGTTGTCCAAAAAAAAAAAAAAAAGTCAAAAGGAAGAAGGTTGGTTTTCTTTTTGAAGACATGTTAATGAAAGGCAGAAACTGCACTAAACATAAATGATCTACTTCAATTAATGAGTGACACAATAATCAAATTAGAGATCTGGTGCTTACAAAGTGGACAATGAGATTTTTGTGCTTGATGCAATATCTATGGTTCCTTTTTTCTGCCACTCAGTGACACCCTAAATTAAAAAAAAGTGCCACTAGAACTAACACAAGTCGTGGATACTTATTGATAATTTTTTTTTAACAAATATTTTTCCTATATCCTTTGGATTTCCAGCAATTCTGAAAGATCAGAATTGCTACAGATCCAAATGAGTCCATTGGACTTCCAAATAAGTTTATCGAGGCTTTTAAGTCTGTTTCAAAAACAATGCATTCAAGTAGCCCAGAATATGCTCTCTCAAAGTAAGCCTTTTAAAATGCATTGTTACTACTGACGAAATACAACTTTTGATATAGAAACAAATCAGCAATCAAATTAATAGTGCTCAAAAGGTAAAACAAAAATGAAAAGATTACATTAAATTTCCTTAAAAAAGAAAGTAACATTGTCTTTTCCTTATTTCTATGGTCGAAATTGTTTTTTCTTGGTAACTATATTTAGTCTTTAGTTGTAGTAAAAGAAAATTCATGAAAATAACATTAAAACATGTTTTGAAGATGAAAATATTTGTGTACATTCATTGCTACTGAAGGGGATTGAAAAAACATTGGTTAATAAGATGAAATTTTGTATTTCACAAAATCATTTCCAATTTTTTTTTTAAATCATGATATTATTGCATCTTTCCTACCAAGCTGCACATTTGATGTGTAATTTTTCTTACCTAATTTTTACTTTATTATGTATCTCAGGGGTCGCCAAAGTGGTCTATGTAGACCCCTAGGGGTCTATTAAACAACAGTAGGGGTCTATCTGACCCAAGGGGTCGAATGGGGGGTCTATTGGGACTCGAAGGAAAAACAGTTCTTAATATGCAAATCACACATATCTAACTGCGTACGTAAAAATTTAAATATTTTTATAATTGACTTAATATTATATTCTTTATAGAAAATAAAATAATAAATCAGAAAACAATCTGCCCCTTTTTTCCTTATGGGTTTTCGTATGTATACCGAGACGTCACAACTTGACCTTGTGACAAGTTTGTAATTTGCACGACTCGTAGTTTGTAGCCAGAAGAGCGATTGAGGCTTATCCGTGTCTCTTGCTGGCGAACCCATTAACCAATTAGGAGCCTTTGGCGCAGACTTGGCGAGCGATGACACTGCCGTTGGCTTTCTATGCATTAAGCACGAAGGCATATTCTTTGGTGAAGGGAATCTTCAGTACTCCGTTTTCTTTCTTCTTATGTGTGTGGTTTTAGTTTTTTTCTTTTTTATACGGCAGTTACGCATCGTGTCGTTGGTTCGCTCTTTGTCTCCATCGCAAACCATACGAGCCTTGCATATGAGTCAGATGCATATGTGCGCTTGTCCAATTCTACACTGGATGCTACAAACGCAAATATCATTTGCATTTTCAGCTATCTTTGTGAACTGTGAACAGTATTAAATGCTTGTAGTATCATTATTACTACTATTATATCTACTATTGGATAATTAGTTATTGTTTCTATAAAACTATTCGTTTAGTTTTGATATCAATTTTAATTATTGTTACTTGTGTTATGAGCTTTAATAATGTGGTAAGGTAAGCTTTAATAATGTGGATTAGTATAATATACCAACTTAATTTTAACTTATTTACAGA
>KK114904.1:0-17186 GCA_000611955.2 Stegodyphus mimosarum | reverse complement strand
TTCAAACATTGTTCTGATAGAGGTTTGTTTTAAAACTTAAGGTGCTCCAGAGTAAGTTTTTTTTTTTGCAAATTCTACAGGGTCACAATCTCTTGCTCTGTGACACAGATCTGTTGTTCTAAATGTTTTAGGTATTTTTCACCATGTTCCAAGCCATCATTAAACGATATTTTCTCACTCCTATCAAATTCATTATCTGTGTCGGTGTCGGAATCGTTTTCTCGCTGTGGCGACTTCAAAACAGAGCCAATGATTTCACCATCGGTTATCTAATATGCCAGTGTTGGCTCATCTGAACACATCATCCATATTAAAAACCTCTTCTGGGCTAAGATCTTTTTTCTGGCACTAACACAGAATCATTATTATTCGGTAATTATGGCGTCATTATTGGATAAATATTTTTTCTTCGGTATTTCATTCTGCATTCTGCGGTTTCTAGAACCTATAAATTCAATGTTTATATTTTGAGAGGCAGTGCGGATTTCAGGAGTTGGCAGATTTGAGGTCGGCGGATTTTTGGTATTTGACTGTATAGGCATCTTGAAGCCTTCATTTGAAATCTGGAATTTGTTTTATTGTCGATTTCATATTTTGTAAGATTTTATCGAACTTTTTTGACTTTATCGAACTTCAATTCAACAGAAATATCACAAAATAATTTTAAAATGAGCATAACTTTACAATTTCTGATACACAGTCTCTTGGATATCATTTTTTCCCCGTACAGTGTTGCTACTGGTTGCTTTGAAATCGTTGAGTTTGTTAATTAAATTCCTTAAAGTGTTACAAAATATGAAATCGATATAAAAACAAATTTCAAATTTGGGTTTCCACATACCCATATTCGGAGGAGGATTACATTATCCAAAATTTAATGTCTCTAGGTACGGTTGTTTGATGATAATGAGAGAAATATACATACATTTATGCAGATTCTTCATTATTTAATTTCTTTAAATATAACACAGGGCGATAATATTGGGTAGCAACAGTTTCAAAAGTGATACAAGCATTTACAGTGAATCGACGCAAACTGCCACAACGAAATTAATAGCTCTTCTGAGTTAACGCTCCTTTGAGGTAAAAGTACCCGTAAATTCCTTAGTCTATGCAAAGAAGTGAAACTTTCCAATGTGCTTAGCAACAGTTAGCAAATGTTACATTATTGGCAATTCCTTCGTCAAATTCATCAATTTTTTTCATTTCAACGTTTCGAACATTCTAACTGTATTACTGGCGAATTTCTAAATTACGAAGCTACACACAGATTCAAACCTCCAGCATTTTCCTCCAGAAAACTTGCATCTACATAGTCAGTATGATAAAAATGTATACGCATGTGCACATTTTCTTTTCAATTTCCAATATACTTCTTCAGTTATTTACATGAAACATTACCTTCGAATTTTGGTAGAATATATCTCCATTACATTGGTTGAGTAACTGATTGCGGAAACATACGTGACGGTTATGTCTCCTAGGAGAGATGCATTCGTGGAAAACTATTTATGGGAAATCGACTCGCATTTACATTATACTTAAGTAAAGCCATCTGTAATCAGCCCTACAACTAAGCATCGACGCTGAGACAATCTGACAGTGTACAGTAATCTCATCTACTGGGTGATTGCTAATTATATCTCAATTAATCTTCACTGTTTCCATATAATTACTCTGTCAATTAATCTATATTTTACTCTTTTTTTAGAAATATGATGCATTATTATAACAGCATTCAGCTTAGCTCCTGTTATTAAACTTTTGAGACGTTCACTTTTGATTTACATTAGCATTGATTAAATTTGAGGTGACTTGAAAATCCTATAGTAATCAACTGAAAAGATAATGAGCATTTAATTTAATTCACATGGAAGTTATAATCGAAAATTTAAAAAGAATGAGGCGTTTTAGCAATAGTAAAAGACATATATGCGGATTTTTTCTCTTCGGTGAAATTGTTTTGATCTTGTTAGAGCTGTTACAATTTATAACAAAAGTTTCCGCTTTAACTTAAGTACTAACGAAAGCGATACAAAAATAAGGATTTCCTTCCGGTCATCATATTTAATTACAGGAAATTCCTGAGATTGAACTTCCGGTACTTAAAACCATTTGTATCACTGCCCTCATTAAATAAGGGCAGTTATTGGATAAAATCATGCTTCATTAGAAATTATATCCAGATTCTGGATGTAACACAATTCTCAGTGTAAACACACTCAGAACAGCCTTTTAATCAAACATTTACTCTGATATTCAATATGCGAGAATTATGCTTGGCATTCCTAATGATTTCAGGTAGGTGTTTTTAAGATTCATTTTCAAATAACGATCAACTGTCTCTTAAAATTTCATTTAATATTTTTTTTTATCATTTTAATAGTTTCATTAGCAACAAATTTGTTAATTGCAATACTAGGTTATAAGCTATTTCTCCCGCCTCCTTAGCATGTCTTTATCTTGTACATACTCCGCGCGTATTCGAGAGGTCCGAGGTTCGAGTCCCGGCGAGGACATTGCTCATTTCTCACGTCTCTCAGCATCAAAAATCCTAATGTTGCTACAAGGTTTCTAAATGACTTCAAAGAAATTGTTATTCTTTTCCCAAATCAGTTTCTAACAGGAAAATTTTTGTATTAAAATGTATTGAAAATGCAGTAAAAAATAAAATTTTCATTTTAAGAATTTAGCATACATATACTTGATTTGTTCAAGCGGATTTTTATCGCCTATTTACAGAATAATACAGGAGCGATTTAACTTTACGTTTTGAAAATGTGGGTAATTCATTTTTAAAACGTGTGACATTTTCTCGTCAGTTTAAAAATATATCTGGGGCTGGAATTCATTAAAACAGATAAATAAGTAAATTTATAAAAAAACAGCAGTTGAGTAATATGTTTTCATAAAAATTTCAAATTGGTATGAATTGCACTCAGTCTGAGAGTGCTTTTGTAAGAAGTAATATAAAGTTTATTTTATGTGATTTAATGCTACACTGAGTAAAATGTTATAGAGTGTAAGTAAAAGGTTTTATTAAAATGAACAAATGGTTTAATTTGTAATTTCCTTGTGTTTTTATTCCCATTCGAATTTTAAATTATTTCTGCTTTCAAATAAAATACAATGTGTTTATTAATTATATGTTTAAATGAAAGAAAATTTAATTGCATAACAAAATTAATTTATTTCAAATTTAAACTTCATTTTAATTAAATTCTTTTTGCTTAATTCTGCGAAATTAAAGCAAACGAAAATACATGTACCTTATCTATTAAATAATAAAATACTTAAAATTCAGTAGACTTTAAATTTAAGTAGGCTTTATGTTTTTGCACTCCATTCCATGGTGTACAATCAAAGGTACGCGACGCCTGCAGTGCTTCTTGAAGGCTGGCAAATTCAGTTTGAATTATAACTTAAAGCTTAAAATGTAACATACTTAACCTTTATGTACGTAAAAATTACATAAGGCAAATCCGACTTCCTACTACTTAAACAGAATCAACGCGAATCTTGATCTTTTATTATCTTCCTCATCTGTTCAGTACATTCACATGATTCTGTGTTCATATTTCCTTATTCGCAGTTAGACCTTTAAAATTAGTATTATATGTTTTACTTACACAGTTTCGATCTTCAAACCGAATGTTAATTTTCGACGTCTTCCAAATTTATCGCAGGAATAACAAGGAAAGAGACAAACGAAAACCCTCTCTACTGAAGAAGTTGCAACTCTGTAAAGACATAACGCATCCAATCTCATTATTTTTTTGCCAGTTTTGAATTATGTTTCTCTTTATTTAGAATCGCTTCAGACACATCTACAGATTCAGCACTTTTTCTCCTTTGGCAATCATAGACATTCCTCCGTGTGTTCTTCTAATGTAATTTTCGACGAACTAATATGGTAATTCTTAAATTACGTTTCCGAAAAACCGCGTTGTGTGTTACATGAATCCTTTGAACTTAACACGCCACAGTTTCTGAATCACAAATGATGAAATATAATTTGTATTAGTGTCCTCGGTGTCTACACACTGGGAAGCGCAGGAACTATCTTATTTGTCCATTTGTTAAAAATAAGCAGAAACAAGGTTAAAAATTATGTATAGCATCGTGGTTGGAGAGAGAAACAATAAAAATTCCAAATTTCAGAACCAATGGCCTATAATTCAAAGCATTTCCGAAATGTCGTAGAATTATGCAATTTCTATTTTTAAGAACGTAAATGAAAACATAATTCAAAATTGGGGGAAAATAATCAGACTGAATGCTTTATATCTTTATAGAGTTTAACTTCTTCAGCAGAGAGAGTTTTCACTTGTGTCTTTTCTCGTTTCTTCTGCGATAAATTTGGAAGAAGCCGAAAATTAACGGTGGGTTTGAATAACGAAATAATTAAGTAAAACATATCTGATTTTCTGGTTTTCTCAGACCAAAACTGGCGTTTGCCCAAACGGGTTTCAACCTCGAAGCGGGAATTGCATTAAACCACTATAAATCATATATCACTTTTCAAATTGTTACCACCAAATATTATCGCCCTGTATTATTTTTAAAGAAATGTAAGTAAACAAGAAAATTCATTTTTAAAGAAATATAATGAAGACATTAATGAATAACCATGTATGCATGTTTCTAGCGTTATTCAATAACGACGTTGCCTAGAGCCATAAATTTTTTTATAACGTAGTCTTCTATCCGAACATATGTAGCCAGAAGCCCGAATTTTAAATTACAAATTTAATATTTCTTATTTTGTAAGACTTTCATGTAATTCTGAAGAACAAACTGAACGATTTGACAGCAAGCAGTGGCATCACTGTATGGAATAAAACATTTTTATCTCCAGCGTGCGACACTGTCTATCAGAATTTCTAAATATATCGTGTTTTTATATATTTTGTAATTTTATTATCGAATTGAGTTTTATGTGGCTAAGTACGAAGAAAATGATATTTAATAAATAAAATTAACACATAAAAAGGTTAATAATAAAAAGACGAAAAAAAATCTGAAAGGTTTCAGGTTTTAATTTACGTCGTTTTTTTAACATTTTGGTGTTGTTAACTTTATTTATTAAATATCATGTTCTTCGCATTTAAACTATAAAATTCACCTCAACAGTAATATCGCAAAATAATTTTAAAATGAGGATATCTTTAGAATTTTCGATACACAGTCTCACGCGCTGTAGATAAAAATGTCTTTTCTGTACAGCGGTGCCATTGCTGTCTTTGAAATCCTTGAGTTTGTGAATAAAAAATTCGTTAAAGCTTTACAAAATATGAAATCTACAATTAAACAAATTCCAAATTTCACATTTGGGCTTCCACATGCCCATATGTGGGTTGAAGCGTTTGTAGAGACATTAGGTTATTACGAAGCAGGAGAGGTGAAAAATTAGCAACGCCTTCGCCGGGAATCGAACCACGGACCTCTCGGTTACGCGTCGAGCATGCAGACCACTACACAACGAAGGCATGCGAAGAAGGCGGGAGAAATACCTTATATACTTCTCCTTTTAAAGGGCGACTGGGGTTTGGGGGACCCAATCGCCAAATAGCGGTGGTCGAGAATCACCATCCACCACCTTTTTTTTTAGTTCGGGGGAAAGTGTAGAGACATTAGGTTATTACGAAGCAGGAGAGGTGAAAAATAAGCAACGCCTTCGCTGGGAATCGAACCACGGACCTCTCGATTACGCGTCGAGGGGAGAAATACCTTATACGTTTAATATTCACAATTTGATGGCCGTAGGTACCGTTGTTTTATGACAATTTGAGAAACATATATTTATGCAGATTCTTCGTTATTGAATTTATTTAACTGTAATACAGGAGGATAATATTTGGTGGCAACAATTTGAAAAGTGAAAGAACGCTTTTAGTGAATCGACTCAAAATGAGGAAATTAATTTAATAGTCCTTCTGGGAAAATTGCCCCTTTGGCTAAAACTGGTTTTGCGAGTCATCTTACTAAGAAACCTAAACACTGATATGAACTGAGAAAAATCTAGAGGAAAAAATAGGAGAATATATGCCGACACTTAACACTGCATCTAGAATTCTAAACATAGATTTCCAAGTTATTTTATTTTTTTTGTGTTGTATTGCACATGGCGCAAGTGCGAAGAAAAGAATGCTTAATAATAAAGCTGAAGGGCAAAATAGATGCGTTAGGGACTGAGTGCAGCAGCAGACTGGTAGACTGTGAGAGTGTAAAGAATCAAGTGAGAGCCAGCGAATCTTAACAAATCTTTTGGGGAGATTTTTAAAATCTGAAATTCATTTAGCTTTTTTAACCAAATTATTTATTACTACAGAGTTGAGGACGGAGAAGATTTTATCCCATTTTGTTCTTGATCACGTACGGCGATGTTGTGCCCATTCGAATTTTCCTTTCGCTTTTTATTTTGTTTTTGCCAGCATAAATCAGGTATATACTATCTACATCATCCATATTAAACCTGCGGTCTGCGGGCCGCACATGGCCCCACAAGTTTATATATAATATACGAGTTTATATATATTATATGCACATACATAAAACAGATTATTTGCTTTGCCATTAAGGTGTGGTATTAAAAAGATATGATATTATCGTTTTATATTACGGAATACAAATCATTTAGTGATACAAGTCATTATGGGTCTTTTAGAAAGATTGATAAATTAACTCCCTACAAGAAATTTTCGAAATTAGAACGAAAATGCGACTGATAGAAATGATTAACACATCAAATAAAATTCGTTACATACTTGGCAAACGTATGAAACCATCTGCTAAAGCAAAATATATAAAAGAAATCTCCTTCAATGCATCCAATATATTTTTCGCCAAACAAAATTATAAAAATTATATGGTAATCCAAATTATCATTATTACAAAGGAAATCATGAATTATAATAAAAAATATCACATTGACATTTGGCAAACAAAAGGATATTCTCTAATCGTCCTTCCGTAGTCGATGTTCCATAGTTCCTTCTTTGAATAAATATCATCTGAATTTGCATCTCCCAGTAAAAACAGTAAGTTTTTTACCCTATATTTCCTTTAAAATACAAAAAATTGCTAAAAAAAATTTAGGTTTGATGATACTTTGCGATTTATCATTTAGTGTATGTAAATTTAAAATTTTCAGTTTTCATCTAGTTAAAAATTGCGTCTACGAAAATTTCCTTTTATGTGATATTAGAGAAAAGTATGCTTTTAAATTTTATCCTTATTTTTAATCAAAAATCTATCACCACATTAAAATTAAGCCTGGTCTCATGATTTATTTATGAAAATAATTGTTATGGCAATTTGCAATACTTTCCAAGAAAAGTGCTACGTATTTTTGTGAAAATTTATTGAATATTTTACTACAGTATTAAGTTTTAGAAGAATATAGAATAAGGAAATTGCTAGTATATAAAGGAAAGGTAAAATTTTCTTAAATTGATAGGTATATTTTTAATATTAGACATTGCTGTTATCTTTGATCATCATGAATATATGAGATTTATTAGAGCAGACTTAAAATTTTAGTTTCATTGTCGGTATATTGGAGTTTTTTACTAGTTTAAGTTTTAAAGTTCAATATTCAATAACACATGTAAGTCAAAATTAGGATAACAAATCTAAATCATATGACTATAACAAATACTGCATGGGTGCAAACAATAGTGTGACAGACATGTTAAAACAACATTTAGACTTTAAAACCTGTGTGTTCAAATATAACAGCAAAAGTACCAGATGAAACTCCAACAGAAGGAATTAATATTGCGTTGTGTAAATTTAATACAATATAATAACCCGTTCAAGTATTAATTAAATCTATTGGGTCCAGTGTTCTAAGTTATAAGTGAAGACATTACAAGTTAAGTTAAATTAAACATATGATTTATTAAAGATAAACTGATTTAGTATAAAATACACATTTGGTGGTGGAGGCGTTGTTCAAAATAAAATAAAATGTTTCATACCGTTATTCAACAAGGAGCCCAAAATTTACATACAACTTTCATGAAGATACATGCTGCCACTTAACAGAAGGCAATAACAACACTAGCAGCCATATTGAAATCTGTGGGAAATAGAGAAAAAACAAATTAGTCATCGATAAATTTGGAAGGCATTTTCCCCTTCTTTATCGGGGTTTCGTCCTCACTGCGTCGCCCTCCATAAGAGGATTCCTCTCCTCCATTTCTTCAGACATCTATTCAATGAGACGGCTACTGGGGACGAGCGACTGCTATCAGGTCTGATGACACCTTTCCGTCAAATTTTCCTTCCTTCATCTCTGGCCAAAAGAACGTCTTCTCCGCTCATAGATCGCCGCAAGCCTTTTTCTTCTTTCCGCCAAATACTCGTTTGGCATTCCGAGATGGTACAAAACAAGCCAAGTGCACGGCAACCCAAGGGGAAAGAATGCGCACAGGAAGGTGAAGCAAGGGAGTTCGTATGCCGGATGTTGGCGAATAATCGCCGATCCTCCAAGGTCATCAACCTGTCAGCAGGAGCTAGCCTCGACCCAGTGTCCCAATCCAGCATGGTGAACGCCTGCAAGTAAGCGAATCACCCCGACCTCTCAACCTTGGCGTAGCGTAGTTGCATACAAAAAAAACCTGATCCAACAGGGTGCAGAATTCTCACTTGATGAAAGATATTTCCCAGACCACTGTCTGGCAGAAGGAGCCAGCGTCAAAACAAAGTCATAAATCTTCATTTCCCAAAAGACAACGTCAAAAGTTTTCTAAAAGAATTAAGGATTTGTTTTTTAAATATTAATTTATTACAAGACCGAAGAAAATATCTTCAATTAAAATATAATAATCACATAGAAAAAATTTTTATGTTTTCTACAGCACCAAACACGACCACCATAGTCAGAAAATATGGATCCCAACTTAGCAGAAAAGGGGGCACATTAACAAAACTTAATTAAAATTTAACACCAACTTGTGTAAGCAAAAACTCTAAAAGTGGTTTTAAAAATTGACCTTAAGGGTCAACTTAACAAGAGATTAAATATTAAGCAAACAAGTTAAGTATAAGTATTAACTAAACAAAAATTTAAATTGTTAACCAAACTACCTTAAGCAAAAAGAAAAATTAATTACTCAAGCAACTTAAATCAGACTTAACCAAAACTGTCACAAAAATTAAATGACAACATTTACTTTTCAACAAGGCAAAGAAATTTAAGATCAACAACAAAATAAAAACAAATTAATAACCTTTAAGTCTGATAACAGAATTAAGAAAAATCATTACAATTAAGATATTTAAATTCCACAACTGAAGTAGCTAAGTATGTAATACATTTACAAGAAAATATTATTTGTCTTACCTATTAAGAAATATGTTTATTATTTTGTGAAGCAGCAAAATGCGTTGATCCCAAACTGCCTTCTGTTTTCCAGGACTTTCCGAAATCAGTACAGCTTGTTTGCAAGTTCAACCATGTATTGACAAAATAATGAGACACTTGCCTAGAGATAACGTACTTTCTGAAGAAGATTTAACATGGATCTGTGAGTATGTAAAGATTTCTACTATATCTACTCTAAAACATAATTCCCAATTAATCTGTGTACTACGTTCTAAATTTGCAGCATTATATAGGCCTTTGAAAACCATATAAAATGTTTTGCTTTGGAAATGTTAGTTGCATTCCTTAAGAACTATATTTACAAATTATCTATAAGATGCAGATTTACCTCTTAGTGGTGTACCCTGGTAACATAGAAATACGGCTAAGTGATCTACAAATTCGGCTTGTGGCACAAACTTCTGCACAGGGTTCTCCAGGTGGTTTTTTTCAGGCCAAGTGGACTGACCTTATGTGGAATTTGAATTGTTATGATATTGATTTATTTACAGTTATGGAAGCAAATTTAACTCCTGAGAAATTGAAATATTTCTCCTTCAAGAGCTGTTTTCTAGATATTTTACTAAAATCCAGACAAGTTGAGAGTCAAATTCTTACAGGAAGCAAAGAATATTCCAACTCCGATTTCAACTTAAACATTTTTCAAAGACTACCGTACTCTCTGATTCTAAAGATACTCTTCTAGCCATTTATTCTTTTAATCAACAAATGTCTCTTGATGTTTCAAATGTCAGCAGTTTCTAAACAGCTTAGTCAGTCAACAACTTCTAGATATTTACATCTAGAAAGGGAGAGCGCAGTAAAAACACACAAATTATAGAATCTGCGGTGGCGTAATGGTTTGAGTTTGTGGTAGACTTTCAGTTGTCCATTGGTCCTCTGATCGTAAGGTCACTGGCCAGTCAACCGCTCGTGCTCAAGCCTTATTCTTCGAGACGGTGTTGTCTCAGGAGAACAATGAATAAAAGGAACAGTCAAGGTATGCATAAACGGAAATTTTCAACACTGAAAGAAAGATGAAGAAGATGATTTCAAGAAAGATGTTCCCATCTTTCGTCTTGTTCGTTTCTATGATTGCTTTTCAAAACCTCTACTATACCTATCGACTAAATTGAATGAGCATTATCCCAACCTCAGTTTGTATAATGGGCAACCTACATGAGGAAGTGGTTGGCTCACATTCGAGTCGTTGCCCTGCACATAACGCTGAATCATTCTAGGAGAGACTTTGGAAGCGAGACACAAGACAGATCTGTCAGTTTTACTGTGGACCCTTTCCTAGTTTTGTTTGTTCTGTCTACACATGTCTTTGTAATCTGCCACTAGAAATAGAAAACAAATATTTACAAAATAAAAAATTCTCACTGTCTGTTGTGCATTTCGCATAACTTATGCTCCAAAGCATGCGGAATAAATTCACTAAAGATGTATATATTTATAAATTTAAATAGAACCAGAAAAAATTCTAGATTACGGTATCTATTTCAAATCTCATAGAGCTGCTAAAAAGTTATAAATGCTTTTCGGCGCTGAATTAAAGTTTGCTTGCCAATGCCAATACCAATGATTTTGCTTTACGAAGTGCCTATGGTTCAAAACTATTCACCTCCTCATCAGAATTAAATAAAGTGAGCAGAAATAGGAAAAATGCATAAGTTAACTTACTTGATGCAAACTATAGGAAGCCATATGAGCTCAAGGCAGGTTAGGGATAGAGTTAAAAGTTAAGATTTATGAAAAGAAATTTTAGTTTTTTTTTCGTTTTTCATAGTTTTATACTTTTTTTGTACTTTTATGTTTTTGATTTTTTTGTACTTTTTATAGCTTTATATACGCAATATAAACACTAAAGCAAAAAGCGGATAGGAAAGCTGTTAACGATTAATAGGCTCATTGGCATGTGGCGCAAGGTAATAGTGCAAATTTAGCTCTAAAACATGAGAAAATATTCATAGGCAGAATTAAATTCTGTGGGAAGATGTGATTCTTAAGATAACAGATTGATAACTATGTAAAAGGTCGCTTTTCAGGTCGATGTAAGCAATTATACCATAGATGGTAAAGCAAAATGCCAAATCTTATTCCATCGTGACAGAAGACGTCCTTCCTTCATGGTGTCTGGGCTGGAACTGAAGTTAGAGGGGTGTGTCTACGCCTATTTACTGGAGGAAAGATGTTGTATTCCAGGTCAAAGATGGAGCGAGGACGCTTCTGTGAACTGTAGACTGGCAGTTGTTTTAGTACACGGTTATCAATCTGTTCAATTTTAAGGAATAAATTTTGACTAAGATTTTTATTACAACGTCAGTGGCTTTAATGTTGAGATCCGCATGAATTACATTTGAACGTATGTACCAGCTATACGCAGGCTGTTACTTTGAGAAGGTTGAAGTTTCTTCACATGAGTTTTCGCAGCAGTGGCCCAGATGTTCGAGGAAGACTAAGTTCATTGATCCTATCTAAACTGGCTGTTGTCCGAATCAGCGAATGACTGCTGTCCGCTCCCACCAGATGTTTTACATACCTCGAGAGAGGTTCAGTGATTCACTTGAAATATACATATGTAAACTTTAATGCGTAGGTATGAGCATGTTTCTAAATCTAATGATCAAGAAAAACGGTTGGTTTGGTTTAATTTATTTGATTACGACAAAGCACTGAAAGGCTACCTGCCTTAGGAAAAGGACGACTTTGTAGAAGACTTTCTAAAAGCTGACTCGTTTACACGTTACACTTGGGAAAAACCACTAAAATGTCTTTGCGTCTAGCCAGTTCACGAGATTCAAACTTCGGACCGAATTACTAGTGCTGAGCGACTTTACCGTTTGGCGGCTGGTGGACCGAACGAAAAGAATGAAAATAATCTAAAAGCAGACCTTTCTTGGAGATGCTGCTCGCGAATCATACAAAGTTATGTCTCTCCAGGCAGCCATCACGCATAACTACTTTTCAAAGTGTTACCATTTTGCGCAGCAAACTTTCTTTAATTGTAGACGACTGCAGAGGAATTATCCTCTATTCTTAACAGCAGACAGGCCAAGTCAGGTTACAGGTTACGGGGGGCACGGGCACTGTCCCTTTACCGTAGTGGTTAATCAGGTCCTGCACCGTGCCCACCACTGTCTAGAGCTGTAAAAATAGAATCTCACGCTCAGCAGGTGAACAATATGCTTAATTTTTCTACATAAAATACGATGAAAGTTTACCACCCAATATTTACATTACGTATACTACCCTACTGTTCACATTCAGAACGTATTATTGCATAGTGGTATAGAGTCAGTTCACTGTAAGTTCAATGCGTGACGTTTGCACTGTAGCTATACATATTTACAATGGCAACATGCACTGGATGCTCACAGCGCAGGAGTGACACTGTTGATGGTTAGGTCCAAAGTCTGCATGGCAGTTGAGTTTAATTACATTATACCATATGATGACACAACAGATTACTTAGAGTGAGCTTTCCCGATGCTCAGCTGAAGAATGGTGAAGATAGGCTTTGGCAGTATTTTACATAACACATACATGGGACATTATGTTAGTTCACCTGGCAAAGATCTGTCCCGTAGTTGAACAGCAGATCCATGAGTTGTATGATCTTTTTTGATAGATGTTTTTGCTTAATCATGAGCTTGGCGAAAGCCTGAACATTATTTGCTGGCATTCTGACATGAAATTGCCTAGTAAGCTGGCAGGTGGTAAGGTAATGTTCGGGCGTTCCTGTTTCTCCACAGACACACTGATCTGTGTCTGTTGTGCCGTGGCGGAAAAAGTAAACAGGAAACGGCCCGTGGCCAGAAATGAAGTGAACCAGCTGTGGACTGATGATCTGTCTGTGGGAATCTACATATGCTATATGATAGTGAGTTCTTCTACCCAGTTCAGATTCATCCCACTCCTCCTGCCATTTTGAGAGGGTTTGTAGAGTGATCTCCCGTTTTAGGTGAGAAATGGGCCATTTTATTTGAAGTGTGTCTGCTAGGATATTGTTAGCAGCCTCTTTCGCTAATTTATCTGCCATTTCATTGCCTGCATCCCCTGCATGCCCCTTTGTCCAGACTAAATTTATTCTTTTGTTAGAAGTGTTACCTAACTTTTGCTGTATGTCATAGATGATATTAGAAGATTGCTTAGGATTTTTGATGGCATATAATGCAGACAGACTGTCTGTGAATATTGTAGCTGAAGACGTATTATTTGTATCTATATAAGTAATTGCCTTTTCCAGAGCAGTGGCTTCTGCCTGAAATACACTGTTATTGCTAGTTAGGAATCCTTTCCACTGATGGATTGCTAAATCAAGATTGAATACCACCATTGCACATCCTGTTGCTGAATCAATTTTTGAGCCGTCCGTATAGACAGATATTTGGGTTGGAGGAGGGCGTTTGTCTTCTTTGAGAAAGACTCGGATGTTTTTGCCATACTTTGAGGGATGTATTGCTAAATGATCTATGGGGGTTTCGTAGTCAGTCGGAGAATAGATCTTGTCATCTATATTGGAAATCTTTTGAAGTTGCTGGACTTGTTGAATTGTGGCCACTTGGATAGTCTTAAGATGTAGTGGGATGATGCCCGCTAGAACGCATAAAGCATTTGACGAGGTCGTACAGAACGCCCTCGTCATCGCAAGTGCAAATGGGCGTTGAATACTTTGTAAGAGTCTTGATTTTCTTCCCTGCATTGGTTCTGCCCAAACAGGGGCGGCATAGGTAACTATCTTCTCTATCACTGTGCTGTAGAGAATTTTAAGGATATGGGGGTTAGTACCCCATTTAAGGCCCTGCATTTGTCTGAATTTCTTTGCTATTATTGTTGTTCTGCGTTTTAATTCCATTAGGTGGTTCATCCAGTTGAGTTTCTCATCAAATGTTAGTCCAAGATACTTTAGGGTGGATTGTATTTTAACTCGATTATTATTGATCCGAATGCATGGTCTTCTGGCAAGTGAGCCGCCTTTCTTTGGAATCAAGAGTATTTGCGATTTCTGTTCAGATATTTTTAATTTGAGTGCTGTGCATGAGCGATGAAATTGCGCACATGTTTCATTGGCGTTACGCTGCAGCTCTTCTCTGGTGCGGCCCTTAATTATGAACGCCGCATCATCGGCGTAGGCATAAATCTGCGAGTGATCCGGCCAGTCCTGACGTAGAATACTGTTAAAGGTAAGATTCCAGAGGTCAGGACCAGCACATGACCCTTGTGGGCATCCTCTGTTTTGTTGTTTGCTGATGACACCACCATTATGTACATAAATTAGGCTTCGTTCATCTAGGTAATTGTGAAAGACTCGACATAAGTTGTTTGGGCACTTGGCCTCCAGTAGTGCTCCCTTGATCGCTGGCCACCACAGTGTATCGAAAGCGTTTTGTAAGTCTATGCTGATGAATGCACTGTGGTAGCCGTTGTTGCGATTGGTAAGTATGGTGTCATGGATTTTGGATAACACATGAGTAGTGGATCGCCGTGGACGAAATCCATACTGTCGATCACTCAAATAGCCGTTGAGATGCACATGATGTTTCAACCTGCTGACAATTAGACGCTCGTAAATCTTACCGAGAGCAGACAGTAGGCATATTGGCCTGTATGACGATGGGAGTTTGGGATCTTTATTCTTCTTTAAGAATAGGACTACATGGCCCACTTTGAATGCTCTGGGAAACAATCCAGACTGTAGTAGCCTATTAAAATACTCTATGAAGAATTGCAAGTCAGCAAAAATGGTGGTCTTAATTATCGAATAGTCTATCCCGTCTGGCCCTGGGGCACGCTTTTTCGGCAGTAAATTGAGAATCGAGCGTAATTCTGAGATTGTGAATGGCATATCATCCGCTGTCTGAGGCACTGTGTTTGTATGACGAAGAAGTGACTGTTGAGGAGAGTCATCATCTCTATTGTCATCTGGGAATACCGTGTCCAGGATTTTCCGGAGGGTTTGTTCTATTGGTTGATCGTCGGAGAGGTGGTCAGGATTCAGGCAGGCTTGCATAGGTTTGAATAGTTTGTCTACTGCGATTTTATGATGCAGTCCATAGGTATCTTTATTGGTGGTGCAATAGTTGCGCCAGGTATTTATTTTTGCTTGGATTATCAATCTCTTGTAAATGGCTCGCTCACGCCGAAATTTTTGAAGTGTGTCTGTTAGAAGACCTCTGTTTCGCTCATTCTTGAGACGTCTACGCAGTGCTCGACATTTTTGTTGTTGTTGTCTGAGTTCGCTGTTCCACCAGTGTAATGAGTTAAGTCTTTTAACTCCACGCTGTGGGAGAGTCTCTTGGCAAGTTTGCTGAATATTATTAATCAGAGTATCTGTCAAGACTTCCATATCCTCTGCCATATGTGCCGCTGTGAGTTGGACTTTCAGGTTATGTAATACTGTTGAAATTCTCCTGGTGAATTGCTTTAGTTTGCGACCTGGGAGGTTGAACCTGGGTATAATGGAGATGTTGGATTGCTCTTGTAATTTAAAGGTAATAAACTTGTGATCTGACAAGCTCTCCTCTTCTCTGACTTGCCAGTCCTGCACGAGATGTTCTGTGTGAAAAGCTGCCAAAGAAAGATCAGGCCAGCCTCTTGCAAAGATGCGATCAAAGGTAGGAGCTGCATCTGAGGAGTTTAATAGAACCAGGTTTTTAGAGGCAATAAGGTCTTCCATCTGACGTCCCTTTGGGTCTGTAGTGGAATAGCCCCAATTTATGCTATGGGCATTGAAATCCCCGCATAATAGAAGGTGCTTGGAGCCTAAGCTCTGTGTGATATTATTGACAAAAGCCGTGACATTTGTTAAATCATCTGTTGGGCTGGAATATAATGAAATGATCAGGAGAATAAAATTTTCAACTTCTATTACTACTGCCACATAGTCTCTGGTTGCTGTATGGGTCGCTGGCTTGATGCTAGGATTACAGTTTACAATTGCAGCTCTTGGGGGTTCCAGTTGATCCTCTTTTTGAAAGACTGACCAAGTCAAGGGGAGACCGACTATTTTACCATGTTTGGTGTAGGGCTCCTGGATAAGCATAAAATCTATTTCGTTGGTGATTGCGAATTGAGTTGCTTGGGCCATGGGGGCTTTCGCTTTTTGTAGGTTTGCTTGCATGAAGTTTAAGTGACCTGAGAGAGCACGTTTGGTAAGGTGAACTACGTTCCTACTTGTAAACTGCCTCTGTTGTTGCATCTCGTTGTTGTTACTTTGTTGTGGTACCGTCCGCTGGGTTGCTGCATTATCTTCCTGGTTACTGCTTGCTTCGGTATCTAGCTGTTGTCTAATACTCTGTCTGCTCCCTGGCATATCTGACTCTGCGTTGGTATTGCGGACAGTCAGGGTGGTATGCTGGATGCCTAAAGTCGATTTTGGAACCATAGCGGCTGACATGATCTCCGTAGTTGATACATTCTGCGTATTCAGACTTGCATTTCTTGACCGTATGGTCCCCTGCGCAATACGCACAGAATTGCTTTTTGCTTTTGCATTCGGCTTGCAAGTGCCCATATTCTTGACACCTGAAGCATCGCTTGATGCCCAGGTGCTCCGTGACTCTGTGTGCATGCCAGCCGATAAAGACTTTCCGCTTTTGTAGGAGGGCCTTGAATCCGTCTGGCTCGCATTCGAAGATCCATTTGATCTTGCCGTTCCTTCTCTCTCTGAGGCGGAATTTTGGTGTGAATAGATTACTGGCATGTTTGTGACGCCGCAGATTTGCGCGAGTAACTCTTCCGGTTGTATTTTTTTCTGGGAGATCATGGATGGCACATCTGGGTTTCCTGCGCTGCCGCACTGTGAGGTCGG
>KK114902.1:34091-109104 GCA_000611955.2 Stegodyphus mimosarum | reverse complement strand
ATTGGCAAGCGGCGACGAGCTAAAAAACTTTGAACTTGTCTCCTTGAGCTCAGCGTTCGATGATGAAGTAAACTTTAAAGTGTCAATGTTCGAAGCCCAAGGAATACTGATTAAAAATCAGAAATACCAGCGAGGACAGAACTCGCGATGCGACGATCAGTAGCACGACGCCTTTGCCCGCTCGGCCATCGTCATTCGAAGTGTGGACTGCGCGCACGGACTCCTTTATACAGGATCCCCCTAACGCACGACCATCGCCGCCTGCGGCTACAATGGGCCAATCAGCATAGAGACTGGCGTGCTGTTTGGCAGCATGTCGTGTTTTCTGACGAATCCCGCTTTAATTTGTGGTACCATGATGGCCGCATTCGTGTCAGACGCTATGCCGGTGAACGCCACCTTCCGGAGTGCATTATCGAACGCCACAGTGGACGAACACCCGGAGTTATGGTCTGGGGCGCCATAGCATATCATAGACGATCTCAATTGCTACGAATTGTGGGCAATCTGAACAGCAACCGGTATATCCGTGAAGTTCTACAGCCCGAAGCTGTTCCCTTCCTTCAAAGCTTGCCAGGCGCTGTATTTCAACAGGACAATGCCCGCCCTCATACTGCTCGGATTGTTAAATCCTTCTTTGCAGCGCAGCAGGTACAGCTTCTTCCTTGGCCTGCGTGTTCCCCGGATATGTCGCCAATTGAACATGTGTGGGATGTCATTGGTCGGCGTCTTGCTCGTGATCCTCGTCCTGTTGCGTCTGCAGACGAACTTTGGGTACGCGTACAAACGATATGGAATGCTCTTCCTCAGTCAGACATTCAAACTTTGTTTGACTCCATGCCACGTCGTGTAGCAGCACTTATTGCGGCGCGTGGTGGCCACACAAAATACTGATTCTGATTTCTTGTTCTTGTTTGTTTGCTTTGAACATTTAATCATTTATTTGTACCACTACCACTCAACTGTGTATTAAATTGCATTCAATTATGACGATTCCTTCTTGGTGTTGCAATTTTCACAAACGTGAGTGTATATAAACCCGATTTAATTTTTGTAAAAATAGCTCTAAGTTATGTTAAAAACATTATTATCATTAGTTAATATTCATGTTTCAAACTTCGTGATCAAGATTCATGTTTGAAAATATTATTGTTGTTTGTCATTATGTGTTGAAAACGTTGTTGTTGTTGCACTTTGAAAATATTATTAATATTTGTGGCCTGCTTTCTATGGGAAAGACTACAGTGGAGTCAGGATCCTGGCATTAAAAAAAGGCACAATATGCTACATTCTTTGAAAGCAGACTAACAGTGGCAATGCAAAATGAAAATTTATGATGAAGGATTTAAGGTTTTTTATGCTATATCTGTAATGTGTATCTGTCTTATTATCTAACTAAACAAAGAATGATTTATTCCTTTAAACTTCTGCCAGAATGATTGGTGCAAGTTTGGTGACATCTCTGCCAACTTTCATATTCAGTGGATTTTCATAAATGGATAAGATGTTTTACTTTCATGTTCAAGGCCTACAAAATACATCAGCTTTTATGTCCAAAATGTATTATATTCCCCCCTCCAAAAATTTATATTATTTTGATTGCAGGCTTTTGATGTGCAAGTTGGTAACAAATAAGATGACTGTTTTTATAATCTTAAATTGGAAATTTCTTCCATTCATTTTGCTTTTCTGGCTTGAATTTCACATTTTATATGTTCATTTTTTACATTAATAGTCTTATGCCTTATCTGGAATTTTCATGCGTCCAGAAATCGGCATTTCCCAAGCTTTCTGATCAACGTTTTACTGTATTTATCAGTCATAAGATTAGATCATCTGTTTACAAGATGTTTGTCTGTTAGTGTCTACATTAATATTGTTATATATAAATTACAAAGTGTTACAGCTATTATGTATGTAACTAACATTAAACATAAAAAAATGAAGTTTTGTAATAATGAAATATTTTAAACATTTAAAGTACATATTAAGAATTTTTTTTTTTTTAACTGGCACAGATTCTTGCTTTTGCGAAGCAGTGCTAGTTAATACAGGAACACTGCTGTATTACATAGGTTTTGCAGTAATGCAATAATATAAAGACTTAAAAAAAAAGAAGAAGAAGAAGAACTGTAGAAGGTGATAAATTGTTCAAGTGAAGATAACCAATAGCATTATGATGTATTTCAAGCAAATACAGTTCTTGAAATCATCTTGATACTAGTAATAAGAGGTGGCTTCAGAATAATTTCATTTTCATAATATGTACTAGAGTTAATTAAGTTTTTATTGCATAATTTGTACAACAGTTTACTCTCAGATTGCCAGCTATAGACATATGCATTCTGCAAGTATTTTTGATCTAACTTTTGGAAGAATTTTAATCTTTTGTAACGGATTTGTTTATTTTATGATAATAAAAAAGTAGACTAGATTAGTATGTATTTTATGCTCTTATGTTATGCTTAATTTTTTCCTTTTGTTTCTGTCTATATAATTTCCCTCTAATTTGTTTTTTCAAATAACTTTAATCTCAAAAATAAGAATATCAGCAAGTAAATTTTCATATAAAATAATAAAATTATGGTACCTTTATGCATTTTAATTTTTTATACATCTAATTTTAATTTATTATTTTGTGTAATAAAAGTTTATCAGTTTTGCTAATTGATTTCTCTCTTCCCTTTTTGTAATTTTTACAGATGGCGCAAAAGAGATTCTAAAGGATCAGAACATACTCTTTTGGGTACAACTCATCATTTGGAATTCGTACAAACATGGTATATTAACAAAATGGATCTTTCATTGCCAGGGGTATTAGCAATATTATTAAATTATGTTTATTTAAAGTTCTCATTATTTGATCATCTGTATTTCAAAACTATACTGATCAGTCTCTTATAGTATTTTAATTTTTCAAATGAAATGACATAATATGAAAATAATTTAGTTAAAATATAGCTTTGATATTTTATTTCCTTAAATATTGATACAAGAGATGTACCTGCACAGCTGCACCACAGGTTCGGGGTTCAATGTCCGGGCTGGGCAAGGTTGACTCAGTCTTTCATCCCTCAAGTGGGTCGATAAAATGAATACCAAGTTTGCTTGGGGACTGAACAACGGAGATCCTGCCACAAGCTAACCACTTGCCCAGGGCATATGCTGATGTACTTTGGGGCTCAAAGGTCAACCAAGCTCAGAAAAAGGGCACTGCAGATCGTAGCCCACTAAAGCTGTTGCGCCATTGAGTTTAATTTTTAGAGATGTATCTGAAATTAAATACTTCTTCTGTCTCATAATAATAGTAGCAAGTGAATACTTAAATGGGAATTATTGGTAAACATAGCTGTTAATATGTTATAGCAGAAAATTGCAAAGCCTTCAAACAAATTCAATATTTCATGACATTTATTTTCGCACATCTTTCAATTTTTAGGTTAACCTAATTATTATGAATTATACCTATTTTTCTATAATCATCTGCTGATTAAAATCAGTTGTTTTATTTTAGTTGAATATCAACCCATTGTAAAAGTAGGATGGGGGGAAAGAGCTTTCAATCAAAATTCGAATTGCAATTGTCCAGTTCTTGGTGCATCAAAAGAAAAATAGAAAATTGTAGAAAAGTGCTATTACATTTGCTGCAAAACAATTTAAATGGAGAACAATGACCATATAAAATATTCAAAACTGTGCTTCAAAAATAATTGTCAAAGCGAATCTTATTCTATGAGAGAATAAAACTGTGGACATAAATTCAGATATTATGTAGAAAAACTTCAAAAATTTAAACATTTTATTATCCACAGTTAGCAGAAGAGGTACCATAGAAGCAGTAAACCTAGCCTTTGATGATATTTCTCTTAAAATACTGGATGATATATTTCTGTCACTTCAGTAAGTTATGCTGGAAGCAATGAAGAATGATGGCTCCAATAATTTTGAGCTGATGTATACACTGAAGAGCCATTGCATTATGAGTACCCTCCATCTATAAAAATGGGCTCGCCCAGGAACAAAACCACTGCATGTGTGTGGCTGATGTTGGAATATATAAAGCGGCTATGCATTGTCTTTCCAAACATGGTACAATTAGTAACATAATGGGAAAAGTAGCTGATTTATCAGACTTCAATAAAGGTCAAGTCATTATGGCTCGGTGACTGGCAACATCAATATAAGAAATGACGCGTTTAGTGGGCTGTTCACATGCAGCTGTTGTGAACACATATCGAAAGTGGTGTATGGATAATGAAACGACAAGTCTCTGGCACATTGATTCCAGAAGAGAGCGGAGATTGCTACACATTGTTCGCCCTGACCGAAGGGCTACAATAGCTGAAATCACCACCAGCTATAACAGTGGCGATTCAGACTGTGTTTCTCAACACACTGTGCAGCATACATTGCTGCGTATGGGCCTAGGCAGCCGGAAGCAAAGCATGTTCCTTCACTGATGGCACTTCATTGGCAACTGCATCTGCAGTGGTCCAAGAAACATCAGAATTGGACAATAGAAAAATTGAAGAAAGTTGCATGGTCTGACGAATAACATTGACGGGAGTGTGCTAATATACCGATTTCAAAACGAAACCCTGGCTCCCGTATGCACAGTTGGATGAAGGCAAGCGGACGTATAATGGTGTAAGAAGTGTTTTCATGGAGCACATTAGGACCTACAATCCCTGACATCTGTGCTCTATGTGAACATCGTTGCAGACCAGGTTCACCCATTCATGACAACAATATTTCTAGCAGGGGATGGTGTTTATCAGCAGGATAATGCATCATGTCATAAGGGTCAGATCATCAGAGAGTGGTTCGAGGAACATTCCAGTGGCTTTCAAGTCATATCTTGGCCTCCAGATTCACCTGACATTAATCCAATAGAGTATTTGTGCTGCCATGCTATCCTCTCACAATGTGCGGAAATTGCAGGACCAGCTGGTAAGTGCTTGGTGCCAGATACCTCAGACTCAGCACCTTATGGAGTCAATGCCATGCTGGATGTTGCCAGTTTTGAAGTCATAATGCAGTGGCTCTTCACTGTTACTGGTCCTACATGTTATTAACAAGGCACAATGTAATGGCTGTTCGGTGTATAGGGAAAGTAAAGCTTTGCAGCCAAGTGATACTACCTACAAGTTTAAAATGCAGTAACAAAATTATTTAAAAATTCATAAACCTTCTGAACAGTCAAAAATTACAAGTAATATTTTTAATTTATTGTTTAATTTAATCTAGTTTCTGATAATAAATTTTGCTGCACTCTATATTTATTTTCTTTTGCTGCTATTATTATGGAACAGATGGAGTATTACAATAAATCTTAGCCAAATGTGTAGGTTACATCATTAGTACATTGCTCATACAATAAAATTGCATTCCACCAAGTTAACTTACTATGGGAAGAATAATGAATTGATTATAATTCAGATTAAGAAAATGTGTACAATTTAAACAAACCTAAGTATATTGTTGTAATTAAAATGAAAAAAATGTTTATTGAAAGAATTTTTATTACTTCTTATAATAAATGTATGATACAATTATTTTTATCAAATATTGGTGATTATTGTTGGAATAATGACTGAAATTAATGCAGCTCTTAAAAGATTTTTCAGTTTCACAGAGGTTTCAATACCTCTCATAAAGTGTCCTCCTCTTTCTTCATCTGAGTCAGTCTCCATTGCTAAATCAAACAGTTCCTGTGCCTTTTCTAACTGTTTGTTTAACTTCTTGTAAACTAAACACACTTATCTTCTTCATTATCACTGTTTTCTGTCTGCCGATGTTATAAGATCATCCAATTCTTCATTCATAATTTCTCAATTAATTCTTTGACTTCTTCCACATCTGAAAATTATTTGCTGCCATTGCTTTTGCAATTTGTATGATTCCTTGGCATTTTCAGTCGATGCAAACTGTTGTTAACTTCTAGCCAGTACTGATCCCAGCAAGTACGTAATGTTGAACCATATATTAATGAAACTCTACCACTGAAAAAATTAAGACAATGCGTATATGCGAAATCACGTTCCGCAAATCTGTGCTTGGCAAGGTTTATCATACCTTCTAAATAAGATAAAAATTTTATGAAAGCAGTTCCAACACTGAAGGTAAAAAGTAAATACAAAATTTTTCGTATGATGCCCATATAGTCTAATTGCTAAATTGTTCATATTATACATTCATTTAAGTGCTGAAATTGCAGAGGTGTAGTAGAAATAATTTACTGGCTTAAATAATATTTTCGATGCATATTATTAAGCAAATCTGATCATTTTTCATTCATTTAGGAAGAAACTATAAAACATTGCTCATTTTTATATTAATGGATCTGTAGCAGATAAAATAGAACTCATTAATTCCATGGTACATTTGTAGTACTTTTCTGTTATTGGGACCAGATTCAGATGTGCATGTAAATATGTATGTACGTGTACATGTGTGTTTGTATACACACAAATGCATACATAATTTGGTCCTGATAACAGAAATGTATCCACTTTATTATAAATACATCTTCGAATTTTACATATAAATGTAAAGAAATTTTTGTGTTTAATTATGAAAGCATAGTCACTATTTTGACATTGTGGGCAATTGGACTTTTTATTTTACCTGGTCTATCTAAAATGCTGAATTTTGTATTTAAAAAATTGTTTTGAATCTACTACTGAAACTATTTTCAGAAAATGTTCTACCTTATTTTGACAAGCTTCTTAATTCAAAGTATACTTTTAGGATCAGCATTAGCCACCCTTTTTGAACATCCTGCATAGAGAAAAATGTTACCTGATACAGAAACTCATCAAATTCTTATAGTATTTTAATTCTTATTTAGAATTTTTAATGAAATAGTCATCAAGACATTTTTTAAGAATTCTGAAAAAAAGTTTGTTTTTCTATAATTGCCAGATATTTTTATAAGATAATCACAATACATATTATAGGGATTTGTGTGGTCAGAAAATAAATTTGAAGTGATCCAGTCTGTTTTCAAAATGGATGAAGGTATTTATGCCTGGTTAACTTCGGAAGATATGGTTAAAGTAAGCATTTGTATACAATAATGTCATACTTTTTCGACTTATTATGCATATTAATAATAATGCCAATTTCCATGCATTTATTTTTTTAGCAAATAAAATCACATTTTAAAATGAATTTTTATTAAATCAAGTTTGCAAATATTTTATTGCTCTTAATTACTAGATATGTTCTGAATGAGAATTTTACTTTGTCATTAACTGAGAAAATAACTGCAAATTATATTTTGAACTGCTATTTCAGTATTAAAAAAAAAAGCAAACATGCGAAATGTTAACTTAGTTAAGTGAAGACATTCATCTTAATAATGAAATGCTTGCAAATTTTAATTTCCTATATTAAATAGAAGAATTGTAAGAAATCAATAGAAAAGTAACTCCTTATTTAAAAAACTCAATATCTTCATCCTGAAGCTAAACATTCTAAATTTACTTTACAAGAATATTTTGAATTTTAGCATAAATATTTGTTTTGTGTGTGAGTAGATAATATATAAATCAATTTTCTCAAACAGTTCTCATTAGTTCATTGACTGCTTGATTTTGCTAATGCACTTCATTACTGAACAGTTAATATGGCGAGTAGTTTTTAAGAATTGCCATTGCAGCTAGTCTCAGGGTTATAAAACTATTTAAATCTAATTCTAATAAGCTCCCTATTATTGATTAATTTCTCTCTATTTGAAAAATATTTTCATAAATATCTTTCTTTACCTGGAAATTATACTTTCTTTTTTTCAGTGGTGGGGAATAATATAATGTATCTTACTAATATTTTAATATAATAACAAAACTATTCTTCACAACAATTATCTATGGTAATAATATTTGAGCAGTCTTTCAAATACAGTAATTTAGGATTCTGTTACGATATTTAACAGCTTGAAAAAAGATAACAAGTTATTCAAAATACAGTGGAATGTCAGACCAGCAGCAAATTTTCAGAATCAAAAGTTCATTTTCTTGTATGAGGAACGATACCTTGAGATACAAAAAGAAAAGCTGGGACTAAATGATACTCCAAAATGCAAAGGCTCATGGAATATGTAAATTTCATTTAAAATGATGTCAATACAAACACATAACAAAAATATCTGCACACAAACATCAGAGAGAAGTAAGGCAGGAATATCGGCAAGAGACTCTCAGTTGCTGTATGGCTTCTGCTCAGTATTGTACATCTTCTACTCTTACGTTCAGTTAAATTTTACTGTGATTTGCATTTTGTTAAATAAATTATTGAAGAAGATACCTTGTTTCAAAACAAAGATAATGATAACAGCAAAATGAAAAGAAAAATGAGACAAGAATTAGGATAGTGGTTAAGAAAGAAACTGTAGATAAATACGAAAATGATGTTTGTATGCTCCTCACTTTGATATAGTATAATCAACACTATGCAGTATTTTGAAAATTAAAGAAAAAATCAAAGGAGCCAATGTTGCAACAGAAGTGACAGTTTTTGCTAAACAAAGATCAGTAATGGTTGAAGAAGAGAAATAACTGTTCATTTGGATAAATAAGTGAATGTTAGTTTATAACAGTATTTCTGAGAGCATCAGCTCTATTATTAAGTAATGAAAAACCTGTATGGATATTCTTCACACTGTGCAAAAACTGCAACACCCATGTTTAACACACGCAGTGCTCCACCTGAACATGTGCACCTAGAAACCTGAATTCTGAACTGATTTTTTTATTTATTTTATAATTTTTGTGATATTAATGCAGTTTTGATTAACAAGTTTGGCAATTTAAAAGCAATGTGTTGCCACTCAATGCAAGAAATTTTTTTCAAATTTAATCAGAAATTAAAGTGATTTTTAAAAAAAAAAAAGGTTTTGCCACTCGGCAAAGTGCAATATATTTGTATTCCAAATTTAACCAACAGACTTGATGATTTAACAGAAATGTGTTGCCACAGCCCAAATAAAATATTTTTATCTTCGATTCACCAATATATTGTTTTTTGGCAAAGTGTAAGATATTTAATTTTTCTTCCAAATTTAAACTGTTATTGATTAATAAACTAAGTGATTTAAAAGCAATAAACACACTTCTTCGTCTGTTTTAATTAATTACCAGCTGGACCCAAAACACTAGTGAAAAATTAATGTAGCTGGACACAAATTATATATTTTTCCTTTTTTATAATATATATTTTACGCAGCTGGTCACACAAGCGGCTTTTTTGTGAAAAAAAATGAGTGTATGATGACCTGAGAAAAATACTCTGGTGTGAGTATTGATAATGATGTTTTTAAAGCTGCTAGAGACTGGTTTCAGACTTTTAAAAAAAGAAGTGGTTCATATAATAGCATAGTTAGGTACTGAAAGACTGAGGAATTTGTGCAATGATTCAGTGACTATGTAAAAACTGAGGAAAAACCCAGCAAGGTTTATTAACTGGTTTACTGTGAAATAAAAAAAATGCAAAAGAGAATATATATATATCACCCAAAAGGATGTAGATCATGTTATGACTCGCTTTTACGCTATTATACCTCTATATTGCTCCTATTATCTTGCTTCATCCTGCAAGCCTTCCGATCTCTGGACCCTCCCCCCTTTTTCACACCCTTAGTCATCCTATTTTCCACGTGTCAGAGTGTTCTACGTTATGTGCCTGCACAGTTAAATTGTTACTGAGTCGGACACGTTGCGCTTCACGCGATATTCACTGCAATACTGGTGAGAACAGAACAGAAAGCATTACCTGAATATAAGTCATTTCACTATGGTGGAAATGCAAGTGCACACTTTGACAAGCCATTACTTGCCAACCACTCAGAGAATACAAGGATATTTAACAAAATAGTGATAAAAATATATTGAGTGGATCCATAAAATATTTACCCCAAGTGTGAAGGAATGTAAGAAAACAGTCTGCCACTGAAGAGCCTTCTTGTGACTGGTAATGCATTTGCTCACACTCTAGACTTGGCACACAGGTTAGTCAAAGAGTTAAATTTCATCATAGTGAAGTTAATAAAATAAATAATAAAATTTATGCTAAGTTTTATATCAGAGTTCTATTTTGTGTTTTATAGTTAAGCTGTACTAGGGCAATAAGTCACCAAGAACTGTATTTAATTTCTATGGATAACTATTAGGACAAGTAGTTCTATATTTTACACCATAAAAGTTGTACATTTAGTCATAAATGAATGCTTGAAAAAAACCGAATTAATTAACTCATGGCGAAATCTGTTGTATAGTTTTATATCCCAAAAATATTGCTACAGATAGTGAGAAAAGTGGCAAAGATGTCTCAAAAAGCAAAAATTTTGAATGACAGTTTGGTGCCAATACCTGATATTGCAATTACAGGACTTGAACGGTAAAACTTTGTAACTGATGTTTATCTATAAAATTAACAAGAAAGTATTAAAACAAAACAAAAAAAAAAAAAAAAAAAAAAAAAAAAAAAAGAAACTTAAACAATTACATTGCAAGACTTGTTCAATTAAAAAGTATGTAAATATTGAGCTTTTTTAATAAATTTCAATTCCCTTAAGAAAATAAATGTTTCATGGTTCATAAACAATTATTTCCAGCTTTTAATTTTGTAATTTCTTCATATTATCTTGCTAGTTTTAAACCGATGATTAAAATCAGGAAATTTCCGGAATCATTCAGGTCCTGACGATTCCAGATCTCAGAATCTGTACTGTACTATGATTAAAAAAGTGCACAAAAAATGAAAAATTATTTTATGAAAATTAAAAGTTTTATGAATGAAAACATGGTTACTTGGTCTTGTGTCATAAATATAAAGCAATCATATATTTGGGTATATGTTCTTTCTTTCTTTTAACAACTTAGTTTTTCAAGAATTTTGCTACAAGCTTAAGTGATGAAGAACCGAGTCCAGAAGAATTCAAATGTGAACAGATTTATTGTGGTTATATGGATGATATACTAAATACTGATCAAGCCTGGAAGGAAGTGGAATTATGGCATATCCATTATAACACTTGGACAAACATACAAAGGAAGTTTAAGGTACTCAAAACATATTTCAAAATATGATTAAAATGCAACTGAAAATTGCACTGATTTTAAATTCGAGTTTTATTTAAAATCTATGCCAAATTAAGGTTGCTTTTTTGCCTAATTTTAAATTACACTCTAACATGTTTCTCTTGCAATTGAATCAAAATATATCAGTGATGATCAAATTTTGCACATGTAAAGGCTATTTCGAGATGTGTGCTTGGTCGGCAGGCCAGTATATGCCAAAACAATAGTTTTGATGCACTTATTAGCTATGTGAATCTATATTTACTCTTTCTGTATAAATAATTTAAAATCATCATGGCAGGTTTCTGAAAAAATATTAAATATTTGACTGAAAACTTTTAATTTATTGCCAGGCATACAGCATCTTTAAATTTTTTGAACTAATGATATGAAATTAACAACAATGCAAGCTCTACGCACTCAACTTCTGATCTACCAGGGGCAACTTCCACTATTAACTCAAAATAACAATTCAACCAAGAATATTCATTATCAATTCATATCCATAAATATTATTCATATCCATCAATATTCATTATTCATGAATTTTCATTATCAATTATAAATATAAACAGCATGGTTATTTTTGATTTTCACATAGTCTTCGCTTAAAAGGAAATACATAGAATAATATAAGATGTTTGAAAAAAGCTGATTCACACATTTAAAAAATTATTTCTTACAATACAAAAATATGCTCAGCATCTAACAAAAAAGATGGAAGTTTATTTATCAGACATTGCAGGTGTGTATCTCATGTAAGTCAAAACAATAATCAGTTCCATCCCTGAATATTATACCACTGCAAGAAGATAATGATGTAGTTTGTGTTACAGAGTTAGATTAACCATTAAACAAAATAAGCACATGCTTAGGGCATCAAGAAAATGAGAGCACTATAAAAATTTCTAACTGCCACTTTTACTCTAGGCTGTACAATGCAGCTAAACTAAGACAGAGAGAGAAAGAATGGAATTTTAAAATCATGCAAATATATGTATGGGCATCAAAATCTTTTTAAGTGCTTAGGGACTTTAAAATCATAATCCAGCCCTGATGTGATCTACTGCTTTTAGTTAGTTCTTTATTTCTTAGATGGCATCACTATATTTTTAAATATGAAAATACAAATAATTAAGAATACATAAATGAAAGTGATTCTATTAATTAATTTAAAAACCTATTAAAAAGTTAATTCCATTAAATATCCAATTTTACAAAACAGAAGCAGAAATTGACCTTTTTAAGTCATTCCTATGAATCACTCAGCCATATATATTACAAATATCATGAAACTTGGCCAAAAATAGTCATTACTCTTATAAACAGCTCTCCACTATGCTTCTGTGTTAACATAAAACTTGTCGTGTAATACTCCAAATTTCATTACTTTCAAAATGCAGTAATAATAGCTTCATAAAATAAAATATTCAACAGCATTCATAATTAAATGAGTGATAAAATAGCAGGGGGGAATGATAAAAAAAATAAACTTCAGCAGTGCCATCAAAATAAGTAACTAAATAAAAGTGGTAAATTGCATACTACATTATTACCATGTAAGAATGTGGGAAGCACTATTGAAACAAATCCTGCTAAATTTTGTATAAAATCGCAGACAGACAGCACTAACATGGTCAATATTTCCCCTCCAATTCTGCATTATGTTACAAAAAACGTATGTAGCTTAAAGGCCAAGTTGAAATAAATACTTTTAATCCAATTTCTGATTCAATGTTTAGATCCAAGAAATAAAACTGCAAAAGAACTCTAATTTTAAAAAAAAATTGTAACATTTTTTTTTCATAACCATTTTCTAGGCTACTACTAGATGGAAAGTATTATCAGAAGAAGTCTTTATAAAATTGCCGTATGGGCAGACAATTCTTTTGCAAGATGTTATACGTTCTCTGGGAGAAAATTCTCCCTAGGTTTGCATAGATTTTCTTTTATTCAGAAGGTGTAATTTAATGGAACTTTTTAATCTAAATTTTATATGTATGAAATATATAGTTTTTTAATTTCCAGTTTTTTTTTTTAAACTTCTACATAGCCGACTTAAGATTATTTATTGTCATAGGTTTTTTAAATGGATCTCTTTGTTTAGCAACTAATATTGAGTTTAAATTTCATATGTATGAAAGGTATGGAACTTGTTAAAAGTTTTATAAGTACTTTTTACATAGCTAGTTTATGAAATTATGCAAAAAGTGTGTGCATAATACTTTTGTCTGTATTTTAGTGATAAATCAAATTAAAATGCTATAAAATATAAATTTTTATTATTTCATTCATTCCTTTTTTCCCCTACAATAAAAATATTTTTTTTAAACATTTAAATAAGAGTTTCAATTGAGAACAAAAAATAATAAACAGTACTCTGTAAAAGGAAATAATTGTACGTCGAAATTCTTTAAAAAAAAAAGAAACAAAATTTTATATGGAGCTTGTATAAATAAAATTAGGTAAGACAAACTCTTCTTCTTCTGTTGCACTATAGCCTATCACAGGCCAAGGCAGTCTAAAAAAATTTCCTCCAACGGATCCAATCAGTCACAATGGTCCACCAGTGATTGATTTTTAGAGTCCTCCACACAGTTTATCCATCTTGTGTGAGGTCTTCCTCTTTTCCTGATACCCTCTACATTTTCAAAGACAAACTACATAGTTACAAAAATAAATCATTTATTTCAAAGGGCTTAAACAGCATCAATGGTATTTCTGTAATCAAAGCTGCATTTTAAACTAAACAAGATTCTCAGTAAATAGAAGAGAAACATCCTCTGATGGCATTACAAATTAATCATCTGGGGGTTTCATTGACACTCCTCATCTGATAATTTTGCAAAAATTATCACATCAGCATACAAAAAATAATGATTTCAAATGTAAGAAAGCAACTTACGTATCAATACATGGTACTTTACATTCAGTAAAAGGGAAGCTCTATAAAATTAACAAATATAGTTAACAGCATGAACATTAAATTTAATTGCAAGCAGTAAATTATAAGCAATAACTCTGCTTATTGACTAAAAGTTACATAAGTGTACATGAAATATAGGAAAATTTAATAAAATTTCTTTATTCTTTTCATTCTCAGAGTTCAAGGGATCAAAATCAATTGCATAAGTCTGCTCTTTTAGTTTTCACTGCACGTATCACATCCTTCCAAATTATTCGACCTAAACCCCACAGCAACTTAGATTTAGCTATTCCTTTGAGTAAAATTATATCACCAACTTCAAGGTTCATTTTCAGGTGTATCAAAGAAATAAGCATGTCTTTAAATCAAGATTAGACAATCAACTGGTGTAAGCAGTTCAAGTTTATATAAGTCGTGGTAAATGTAAATTAAAGGTCGTTTATTCACAGTACTTTCAGCTTCCATTAACACAATCATAAATTCATCAAAATTCAATTGAGCTCCACCAAAGATCTTTTTTAACACTTTCTTTATGCTCTTCATAATAAGGCATTCATAGAATCCTCCCCACTACAGTGCAAGCTCCACAATAAATTTCCAGGTTAAGCTAACAGTTGCTATAAAATCTCAAAAAGTCTGTTCCTTTAATTATGCTGTAAAAATATTATATAAATTTTTGGAAGCATATTTAAATGTTTTTGCATTATCCAAATAAAAGGTATGACAGTTACCTCTTCTTGAAAAGAAACAGCAGAGAGCTAAAATAAATTTACTTGCATATTGGAAACCAGTTCCAGATGTAACACTCATAGCGCATGTGAACAATACGATGATCTGACGTAAACAGGACCTTTAAAATATATGTTGGAAGAAAGAATGGTGATGTTTTTGCAATTCTGTCTTAGGTAACTGAGCTGTCATTTGTTTTGCTTCATATTTTCGACATATTAGACAGGTTTCTACAACTTCCTTCACCAACTGGCAGCGTTTAGGAGTCCAAAATTTATGTTGTAGTTTTGTTTGCAGTTGCAACAACTACTGCATATAGAACATTATGTTCTCTCTTTACAAGTAATTCAGTAAATCTGGAATCTTTACAAAAAAGAAATGGATGTTTTTCATCAACTCTATATTGTTTCTTATTATCTTCCTTTAATTCAAAAATTTAGTTATCATCAAGAAAGTGTGCAATACTAGAACTCAGAGAAACTGACTTCTCAGATTGAAGTGCTTGAATTTCAGGTTGAAAGAAATCCATCCGAGCTTTACGAACACAAAATATTTCATCAACCTGAATTTCAGAAGTGCCTAATGGTGCTATACCCACTCAGGTTTCTTACTCTAAACACCAGTTTTCAGAAATTTCAACATGTTACTGAATTTTCTTATGTGATAGTTTTCTTTTTTAAGTCTTTTCAGATCATATGCTTTAGTTGTAACGTGTAATACTGTTCTTTTAGTATATATCACACAGCTAGATGAAGATGATTCTAAAGACTTAATCTAATTTAAGAATCTCTCTCTCTCTTTTTTTTTACCCCATTCATAGACTAAAATTTTAGCTTGTGCAAAGGAATCATTCACTGATTAACTGTTTTTAACCACATATCTTTTACCTCCTTGAATTAAATTTATATTGATTCGTACTCATGTATTTTAAAATGGTCACTGTATCAGATGACAGTTGGCATGCCTTTTCTATTGTATTTGCCCTATAATATAAATCAGTCACACATAAAGATGAATTCAATTTTTCATAATTTTCAGCAATGTATGTTTTAATATGGTACTTTATCATAGCTGCTAAAATGAGTGGACAAGCATTAATCCCAAATGGTAAATGCGTCATGTTCATAATTTTGAATGATTCACATTTGCCATTTAGTAACCAAAAGTTTTAAATATTTAAAATCTTCTTCGGCAGTACATATCATGAGAAATGCCTCTTCTATACATCAGCAGAAAAAGCGATATTATATTCTTGAAATTTAAGTATGACATATAATACATTGATATTTAAATTAGGCCAAGCCTTTTTTAAGGATCCTCTTTTAATCACTTAAGGAGTTAGAATTTGTTTACTTACATGGTGCATCAAAAACAATTCTAACGCAAGGAGTTTGTCAGTCTGGCCCATTTATGCTGCTCTATGAGGATATGAAAACCTAATTCGAGAGCTTTATTTTGGTATACTTTTAAGAATTTCATTTCGCTGCTGTTCATCAATATTTTTTTAATATTCTTTACCACACTTCTATATCTTTATACAATCCATCTCTCAAAATGCTTCTTTGCATTTTGAAAATTTTTATTTTAATTCATCAGAGTTAGGTTCCCAAATTAATTTGGTTTGATCTATACCATCATTCAAAGATAAAGAGTTCTCAAATTGATAAATTATTTTGCAGGCAATTTTATGCTGTTTTCTGAAATGGCAATTGAGTCTATTCCCAAACTGTGCTCATTATCACATTCTTCATATAGACAATATTTTGCAAACATGCTTTCTCTTTTCTAAATTATGAATGTGTAATTACCCATCCAAAGAGAAGTTTCTATTGTGCCCATTTGTTTCTATATAGTGATTTTATTCATCTAAGATAAAGTTCCCAAACAAATCAGATCCTATTAGAATTTCAACATTCAAACATTTAATTTCTGTTAGCCTGAGTCAGCGAGCTGTAAGTGAACTTTCAATTTGACAAGTGTCTAATAGTTCTATAAGTAGAGAGCTATCTGTTGATTTCCTAACAAGTATTAGATTCAGCAACTTATTTAAACCAGAATTAATAACTAAAGTCTTTTTGCTAAATCTGTCTCTTAATGTTTATACATCTGCTTTATAATTTTTGTTTGTCAGCATAATCCCTGTAATTGAATTTGCAGATACTCCAGTTAAATACCAGTGTAAGTCATTAAATTTATCTACATCAGATTAATCTTCATTTTGATGTATCCATGATTCAAACTGGTTACAGAATCTTTGCCAATCAGCAGGGTTGCAATCAAATCTTAATGAGTGTAATTTAGCAAACTGTTTTTCTAATTTTAACAAGCTAAGAGGTTGTTTCTGCATTCTCTATACACCTAGTTTGCATTTATTAATAGCAGCATTCAACTTGCATGTGCAATTACTCAATTTTTCACAATACTCAACAGGAGTCAGCTTAGCCTTCGCTATTTCCATTTTGAAATATTTCTACCAATTATATCTCAGTTTAACTAAGTTTCTCTATTGATTAAGTACACTAAGAAGAGAAGTTAGAAGTAATTTGCAACACAAAATTCATTTCTTAACAATAAGGTATAGTTAAACTTACCCTGTCAAAGATTAAAGTATAATATTATTCTTACCCACTTTATTCAAACTGCAGTACACCCACTTGATAAAAGTAACAGATGATTTTTATTTCACATGCCTCTATGCAGGAAACATCCCTGAAGATACACCACATTCACATAAAACAAGAACCTGCACCAGAGCTTGTATGGTCGCACCAGACAAGAGAATTTAGGACAAAATTTTTGGAATTTAGAGAAGCACCGAGTAACATAATTAAGGGATGATTATAATTTAGGGAAAGCACTGGGACCTAAAATTAAGAGCATGCAAAAATTTACAACTTAGTACCACTTGGTAGTAGAATTTAGAACCTGCAGAGTCTGCATTAGGCGGCAAAATATCTAGTGACTGCCCTCAGTAAGCTTAAGTATATGTGGGAATTTATTTATTCAAGACTCAGATGCATGTGCAAGAAACAAACGTAAGTATAATAAATAATTAAATTACTATTCAGACTTAATTGTCTCAGTGCGCGATAGAAGTAAGACAAAATTTAATGGAACAACTTGTGTTATGTCGCCAGTCTCAAGCCACATAGCCAATAATACATAGCAGATGCTATTAAGATAGGCTGATATTATACTAGTTTGGATAATAATATTATACTAGTGAAGGAGTTTCAGCAGATACTGAAGCTGTTGAACTATTTGCAGATGAATTCATTGAACTTATTGATTGTGAAAACTTATCCCCAGGACAAATTTATAATGCTGATGAAATTGGTCTTTTCTGGCTAAGTGTACAGAAAAAGTTCCAACTGGTGTCAAACATTCCAACGCAAGACTAACAATCTTAGCATGCAGAAGTGTAAACTTTTCATAATCAGAAAAAATACATGACCTTGAGCATTTAAAGGAGTAAAGATTTCCCTGTTATATACCATGCAAATAAAAGAGCATAGATGACATGAGTGGTAATGAATGATTGGTTTAAATATCATTTCATACCTGAGGTTCGGCAGAATTCGGTTGGTTTACCTGATAACACAAAAATTGTCTGCATCGTAGATAACTGTTCGGCTCATACTTCACTTAAAGTTTTTGTGAAAGATAATGTATCCATATTATTGTTTCCTCCAAACTGTAAGTCCATTATATGGGTATTGGAATAGTGCACGTGGTGAAATGCAGATATAAAGTAGAATTTTTAAAAGCCATGTTGAATTTTATGAATTCTTCTTATTCTTAAATAATAACTATTCAAGATTTTTTTGCATACAGTCTGCTTTGTAGTGCATTACAAGATCGTGGGAGGATGTATTTCCAGATACTTTAAAAAGTGCTTGGCATAATTTGTGGCCAGCTACCATATTTCATGATGAAGATGATAACACGGAATGTGAAGGTTTTCGGATATTGCAAACAAAAGGTGAAATTTTCCAATTAATGGATTTTGTAAAGAAAATGTGGAGTAATAAATGAAGATGACATAACAGAAATTTTCACTGCGATGACAATGCCCCAATCATCAATCAACGGACGGTGAAATCTGTAGAATGAATGGTTCTAGGTCCAAAAAATACTGCTATCGATAGTGAAGAAAGTGACAGTGAGGTTAGTGAATGTGAAAAAATTTTGATTAACAATTTAGTCAGAATTCTCGACACAGCAATTACAGGAGTCGAAAAGAGCTTTGTAACTGAATAAGAAATTATGTCTGTCTATAGAATTAAAGAGAAAATATTAACACAAAAAAGCAACTTAAACAACTTGCATTGAAAGAAAAGTTTCATAAAGTAAACAAATAAATATTAAGCTTTTTTTTTTTTTGCAAACTTTGTTCTAGATTATAAATGTTTCATTATTTCATAAATCATGATTTCATCTTTTTAATTTTATAACTTCTACATGCCATCTTACTAGTTTTAAACTGATGATCTAATATCAGGAAAAATCCCAAATCTGGAATCGCCGAAGCCCTAACTAGTCCGGATCTCGAATTTTGTAGTGTATAAGTGACTAATGTATGCCATCAATGTGCAAACTTTAGTTCCTAAAGTTAGCTAAGCCATACACAGTCAGTTTGCATCATAATAACTGTGTGAGCATTGAAAAGAAAAGGACACTGTATCAAGATAGAACTTTCTTAGTTATACTGAGGGTCGTAATTAAAGTAAATGGACTACATAAGGTAACTAACTGCAGTTATTTTGTTTACATAAAGGAAGAGGATAACTGTAGCTGAACTAATAAGCAATAATATACTTTTGCAATTTTCAAATATTCTAAAGTTCAACAATGAAATTACCATCATGCCTTTAATTTTATTGCTGAAAGTTAAAATTTTTTTAAAAAAAGGGCAACAATGTCAGCTCATATTTTACACTCCCCCTCCACCCAAAAAGGTCTAGTAATTTTATACTTGTAATATAATAAATTATTTTTACTGTCAACTGTATCAGAATCTCAAATTTCAATGGTTAATTTAAAAATACTTTTAATTTATTTCTCAATGAAAACTCATGATTGTAAATAAAATTAATGTTAAAATAATATCTGTAATCTGTTTGTGCCAGTGCCTAAAATGTGTCTTTTATTTATGCAATTATCGTATATGAGCTAAAAATAAATTGATTTCTAAAATAAGGCAGTTTTAGTATTTAAAAATATTTCTTTTCCATAGTTATTGCCAAATTTCTATTTTAACAATACTTTACAATTTTGAGCTTTTCAAATATTTGAAGATTTACACTCACTTGGCATAACTGTTTCTTTCACCGATGTAACTAATGAATAGTGTGGATTTAAACAAAAGAATATTTGATTTTAAATTATTATAAAAAAATTGTGTATGTAATAAATCAGTAAAGTAAAATTATATACAGCTGAAAAGAGCCTATTAATATTTTTTATTCATAACTTCATATCTGGCATTTGATTCAAGGCGTCAAACGTTTTGGATCTCTTGGAAACATAGATGTTTTCCTAATATTGTTTAATCCCAAATAAAGCATTGTTACTCTCTCCAAACCTATAAAGAAAAAAAATATATATTATTTAAACAAGAGAAAACATTGTAATGAATTCAATTACTTTTATTATTTATCATGCCATCTGGATCAAATATGTTCAGATTTATTCCTTTGATGCTGACTATCACACATATGTACCAGCAAGAAATGCACTTATTTTCCAGCTGGCAAGCTTTTCTCATTCACCTTCGGCCGTCAGACATTTGTGCCAGTATCCTGGAATGTTTTAAAGACGATTACATGACATCCAGTGTCCATTACTTTTGAAATGAATATAGTTTTAGGATCCTCCTGACCTTCAATTTGATCACATTTTGCATAATGTTGGTGTCAACTGTTGTGGAAGAAGAGCGTAATGTTAACACACAGAGCTCATGTCTTTAACTCACTACGTGATATACACATTCGTGTTTCAGATATCCTTTTTTATTCTTTTCTTGCTACTACGTAGGGTCTTTAAGGGTTACCATGTGGGGTTCTATTACACTTTGCATTGCTTTTATAGCTTATATTTCACGTACTTCCCATTTTATTTCAGAAAGCCTTGAATTCAGTTTATTATGGGAAGCAAACGTTATCTATCAGATGAAAGGATATACTCGCATCGTAAATTAGCCAATTAATGACATGAATGAGAATGATGATTAATTTTATAAAGAGTTAGAGAGCAATATTTTTAGTGATTCTCATATGCATTTTTTGTCAGAGACTGTCTGCCTTCCAGTTCACATAATAGATTTTCTTATTTTTTCTTGTAAAAAGTCCTTCTTTTCTTTTTTATCAATTAAACTTCGAAATAATTTAATTAGCATTTCCAAAAATTATTTCTCAAAGTAAGCAGTAAAGGAAAAAGATTATTATATACTAATTTTTCACATATATGATAGCTTAAGTATTAATCTAAAACAGTACCTAAAATTATGACATTAGAATGTAAAAATTTTTTGTGTGTTTTTTTTCCCTAAAGTTGGGCTTTACAGATGCAAAACTCCCATTGTGTGGGGCGATTCCTTTCGACTCACATCAGTCCCGAGGGAATGTCTTGAACAAAGGCACACCATCTTGAAAGGGTTAAAGATCTACATAAAGGTGTCTGTATATGCCAATTAGATATTTTATGGTCAATTAATTTTTCGTTTTGTGTATCAAAATGTTAATTGTGAAATTAACACTTTTCACACTCTTATTATTTATTCCTGAACAAACTTAATGGATCATTAATAAGAGCACAGAAAACAGATTATCTGATACTCAGTGATAGCCAAGAACTCTGCATGTAAATTCAGGAACCTGGACTGAAAATAACATCAAATGTTGCATTTCTTTATTCCTCATATTTATGTCTTAACTATAATTGTTTTGTAAGCTTAAGATAACATTTTGGTAGTATTGCATATTCTGATGCCAAATTCTCATATGCTACCTTGAACTGAACCTGAAACGGGAGTTAAAACCTAAAATACCACTTAGAATGCTGCATTGACATAAAAGAAAGCTACCTTAAATGGCAAGTAAACTAAAATGACTAAACTATTTCTTGGTTATTGCAACAGCAGACAAATCCAAATGATATGTTTGATCCAGATTACATAATGGTCTCCATGGGCCATTAGCAAATACAATGTAAAAAAATGTCAGTAAACATACATTAAAAATAACTTTATTAAAAAAGACAGAAATTAAACTGTATTTTTAATTTTATTAAATATGTGTAACAGAATTAATAACTAATCTTAAAATACAATAAATTAATAAAATTGTATAATAATCTGTTTTTTCTATAGCTATGCTAAGAGATTTTAAGCATCAAATGATCAACTTAAAATTTTTGTCATCTTCTGGTACAGGAAAAATGACAAGCACTTTTAACGTAGATAATACATATTTCAAATACTATTCAGTGCTACATAGTAAAACTAAAATGAAAATATTCCACAGATAACTCACTTTTACTATTATTATTATTTAATAAAAAAATTCATACCTATACCCCCACCAGCATGAGGTGGTGCACCATATTTGAATGATTCAATATAACTTTTGATTTTCTCTAAATCTGAAAAAATAATAAGAACGAGTAAGTATTAAATTATAAAACAGAATATACAATACAGAAAATTAGATGTCTTAAATAATTCTGATCCTAAAACGTTTCATGAGAAATAATCAGAATAAGAAAATTATGCCAAGTATGAAAAAGAACGTAATTTTTGTAGATAAAATGTCTCAATGTACATAGATTTATTCATGAAATTAGACATTGGACAAATGCAATGTCATATCCAGGTGCAGTCAAACTGTTGGCACCATCATCAATATTGATAATGACATCATACAGTGAATCATTATCAATTTTAAAAAGCACTGAGATGCAAAGTGGCAAAATGATTCACAGGAACTGTAAGGTGAACATCTTAGAAAGTGTAGAAAATAATTTGGTGATGATTAACAGATATCTCTCATTATGGAATTGAATATTTACAGATGTATTTACACACGCTGAATGACTGATAATAATAAAAACAGTGTGATGGATATGTGTCATGTCCTGTATTGTAATGTGCCAATCAATAAAATTATCTTAACCTTGCAGTGATTACATCTAACTTATTTTTTGAACTTCTTTTTATATTGAAACACATTTTTGCAATTTCAAATTGCCAATATTGACTCATTACGACACTGTAATGTTTAGAAAACAAATCAAGAACTTACCAATTCCATGTTCTGTGGCTCTCAGTCGAAGGAAATCAGGGTCATGAATACGCTGACTTCCAGATATAATTTCTTCTCCTCTCATATACATATCATATGAGTTTGATAATTTCTGTGAAAAAAATTATTCTTTAAAATTAAATTTCATATAATCACCAATGTTTTGAAGCAGAAGAATACTGCTTATTTCTGGGGCAGTACTTTTAAACCTGAAGCAGTTTTCAGTAACATAGTTTTCAAAATTGGAACAACTGCAACATATTTTAAAAGCTTGAGTAATTTTTGTAACATTTATTCAAACATTCAATACATTATTTGATCACTTTCAATTTTAAATACAAAGAAGTTCATTTTTTAAATTAATCTCTATTTTTTATACTTAATAATTTGTGATTAAAATATTTACAGTATAATAAAAAACTAAAATTTACAAAATTAATGTAATTAAGAGATAACTACTCCAAATATTTAAGAAAATAGAATCTTAAGCATATTAATAAGTATTTGTTAATATGCTTAAGAAATATGTTTACGAAAATAGAATAAGGTTTAAGTTTCTATAAGAATAAGTTAAGTCTCTATTTTCGTATGCCCACAGAAAGAATGTGGATAATTTTTAAGCAACATATGTCTATAATTATGTTACGCACGAGGAAAACTTCATGCAACCAGTCCATTCATTTGTTGGAAATAAACTTGACAACTAAAACAGAACCAGCTTGTTGTCTAATGGATGTTTGCATTCTTACAGAAACATTAAGAAAGGGAATCTTTAAAAACTAGATAAATAACAACTGTGATGTACTAGAAACAATCAGTATTTTCAAACATCTAAAATAATGGCACAACATATCCTAGAAATTATCTGCATGTATATATTAGAATATACTTGCCTAGAATAACTTATTCATTCAGTTCATAGATGTGCTTCACGGTTATTTCCCCCAAAATTTAGCAAAATAAGCTGTTAATGTATTAATTTTTTCTGGCATTATTTAATACTGAAAACTTTTACATTAAACAACCATTTAATTTTTATTAAGAATTTTGAAAGTTTTCAAACAATATGGTAAACCTGGTATTATCATATTTAACAGTAACATGACGAGTGTAGCTCATCTTTGTAGGGTACAGCATGAAAACCGATGACAAGCTATACTCGTGATTTTACCACAAGGGGGTTAATTTATAAATAATAGTTTTAAGATGTTTTATATATATAGTTTTTATTATTTGATCCTTCTGTAATAAATAAATGGTAAAGTATTTTTCAGTCATAGTAATAATTGCACATTAAATAAAAAAAAGGAAAAATCTGCTTACCGGATTATTGGGATCTGGCATTGTATAAAATGGACGGACTTTCAAAGGAAATTTGTCCAATATATAAAAATCTGTATCATACTGTAAAACACAGAAACAAACAAGGAAATTATATATGCATTTGTGCATACTCCTAATGAAATGTTTTAAATATGCAACATTTGAATTTTGAAGAAAAAATTCAGTTTATACAATATTAGCATAAAAGCAAACAGAAAATAAAATGATTATAATAATTTAATAATTAATGAAACTTTTAAATAAAAATCCTTTAAGAAATGCCACAGTCAAATATGTTGATTTTAACACATCAAACTTTATGCATTTTATAATTATTTTTTGTATTAGTAAATTGATATATTTAGTAGAAACATGTTAGTTACACATTTATTGATTTTTGTGTGTTCACTCTTTACCATCTACCATCATATATGTTACATTTTACAATAGGATTGCAGAAGATGAGTACAAAATATATAGCATAAAACAATTAGCATTCCAAACATATTTTCTCCCATTTATAGGCAATGCTATAAAAAAATAGAAAGGCTTCTGAAACAAATGCAATACATGAATAAAAAATATTGCATGCATATATGCACAAAATTTATTGAATAACTACTAAAACTGTCACATGAACTTATAAGAGAGAAGGTGTACATTTAAAGTACGAAACTGATATTTTCATCAGCAGTTTGTTTAGATTCAAGCTAACTGTATTAAGCAGTTTAAAAAAAAAAAAAATGACATTCCTATACTTGTATGCACAGTAGGGTTATCAATGTCAATTTAAAATTTTCCTCCAAATGAAAAGTATGAAGTTTAACAAAATGAAACGGGAAAAATTCTATTTATAGTCAAAATTGCAAACACCGGGTCACTCAAAGAAAAACTGGCAACTAAAGTTTGAAGATTTCTGGAACTGAAACTGGTCTTCATCCTTTGCCAAACATTGATGCCAAAATCTGCACTATGAATAGAATACTCAAGTATTTAACTGAATTTGTCTAATAACTTTTACAGATTTGCTTTAAAGATGTCCTCATCAGATTAGAATAATACCTAGTTACTTTAGATTTTCAAGTCTTGAAAATATAAAAGTCTTCAAATGCCATATCTGGTACACAAGAGAATAAGAACTAGAATATTATTTTTCCTTCCAAAAGTTGTTGCTGTCTTAGGGTACTATGCCTTGCCTCACTGCTATTTTGAAGTTAGATCCCATTATTGGACTGTGAAGTCTCTGGTAACAAATGCTTTCTTACAATTGTAAGAAAACATTTCTCTAGGTGCCTGATCAAGGGAAGGAAATCCTTAAGGCAGAATGCTCTTTAATGTCAAAAGAAGTTAACATCACTGTCTTAAATACAGTCCTAGCTTTCTAAGAGACCAACTTTTTTAACATTGCAATCTATTTTGAGACACATTAACTTGTCTCAGAATAAGCTGTGAATCAAATGCATTGTTATAATAGGTCTAACACGGTGACTCTTGAGGACATTCAAGCTCTACTAAGTGGTACTAGAACTACTTTGATGAGAGGACTCGCAAAACACAGTCTAATCATGATGCAAATATTAAGAATGGTACATAAATGCAGAAACATATGAAGTCCAGGTTTCATTAAAATATATTTTCAAAATTTGGTAGCCTGGTCTAGTTTTTTTTTTTTTTTATTAACAAAGTAAAATGGCATAAAATATAATTCTTCTGCATAAATAAATACAACTATATTGGAAACAACATCACATCTGCAGTTTGCTTAAAATAAAAAATGCAATATAGTACTGAAGTTACATCATTCTTTGTTTATATGAATCCTATACTTTTCAATCTTTGTTCATACCAAACCTATACTTTTAAAAAAATAACAGGGATTAAAAACTCAATTTACTTAATAATCTCTGAAATTCAAGCTGAATTAGAAGAAGATTTATTCCTTGTAAGAAAAGTTCTGTTTTATATCGCATTACCTATTAAAAAAATTTCTAAATTCCTTGTAGTTCTTATCGTTTTATACATATCAGAACTGCAGAAAATTATGAGGTGAAAAAATTTTATTATATTCTTTCTCTACTATATGCTTAAAAACTCAACAGTTCAAAATGCATTTTATATAAATATAATAATTTTGCAATGGCCAAATATGAGAAAATATAATTATTATTACTTTAGCTTTAACAATTTTCCCCAGCAACTTTTCATCAGGAGTACTGAGATCATCTTCATCTCCTATTTCAACACCAGCTTCTCGCAAGAGTTCAAGACCTTGTGAATAGTCCAGACGTAAGCTGAAATATTCCTAAAACTTAAAAATACACTAACAGCAATTTAGAAAATATGAGAAAACTAATAAGCATTAATTTAAAAACACTTTTAAATAATAACAATATGTAACAAATTCTTCAGCACTGCATGTTGCAAATATTACTTTTTGAGTCAGTAAGAATAATATTTTCAAAATTTGTATTGTTAATTTATTTAGGTAAATGAACATTTTAATACGTAAACAAACACTAGCAACAAGAAAATTATCCCTCTCACTTTTCTAGGGCTTACAAACAATCTTGAAAATTAAATATTTAATACAGATTTACAGAATTTTATAATTAAAAAAAGGTACAAAATTTTATGATTAACTGATGCATAAATTTTAATAGTATGGAAACAAGGACACATTACATAAAATTTATGGCGATTATTTGCAATCTCTCCATATTTTTTTTTTTCAGAATTCCTGCGCAAGAGTAACTGTATAAGTTTTACAGGATATTAGGATGTTGCTTCAACTTGATGAGCCCCTTGTAAGAAACCAAAATTAGGGAAAAAAGAAGAGGAAGACAAAAGGAAAAATTATTTTTTCTTCCTTGTCATCAAAATAACAAAAAAGAAAAACCTGTGTAATATGTGAAGACTCTGTAGATATGCAAATTTATAATCTAATGCCAAAGTCATCAGTAAAGTGAGTGGGGTTTCTAAAATTACATGTTTCTTACATTTTTTCTTCAGAACTACTTTAGTATTACAAACATTTGCATAATTATCATTATTCTCTTTCATTAACCTTAATTTTTAATCACCTATGCATATGTTATGCACTAAAAACACCTCTTTCCATACTACATAAAGAGAGCTCAAAAATTGTAATTGACTTTTTTGCCTATTTCCCTTTAATTTTGAATTCTAACAGCTTCACAACATCTCTTGGCTAATTTCAATCAAAAGCTATATGCATAAATTATAAAATCAGGCTCTCAGAAAATCTTAAGGTCAAATACATTATCTTCCAAAGCATGATATATAATATGATGCAAAAGCAATGAAAATTTTTTTAAATAAATCATTTCCTAATCTATCGAAGTGCCTTCCCCCATTTCCAACAATCAAAAGAAATAGAATATATATATATAATACAGTCTTTTCTGTGGAAGGTGGGGGTATAAATTATAATTACTTCTCAAAAAGTATTTAGATCAGATTTGTCTTCACATGCCTGAAAATTAAAACTCACAACTCATAACAGAAAGCCTTGTGTGCTTACCATAACTTACTTACAAAATCAAACTCTCTTGCTTTTTATAACAAGGCATAGCAACAAACATTTGTTTGACATAGAATATGCCAAATTTCTTAAAATAAAAAGATATGGAATGAATGATGCAAGTATTGAGAGATCTATACAGATCAAAAAGTACAATACACAGTTTTAAAAAAGTTCTGTAAACCTATGGTAAATGCAACCTTGAGAATGGACCTAATTTATTTCCAAGATACCAAAAGTCACCTGCATTTTGATTGCCATGTCATAAAAATCATTGTTTTCTGAAACAGCTATGAATTTGAATTTACTATATGCTATACAATTTCTCTGCAGTGTCTTAAGCTCAAAGCTGACAACAAATGTTATAAAAAATGAAACCTTGTTCTTATATGATGAAAGTGCAAAACACATGAAATTTGAGTTATTAAAGTACAAATATTTATTTCATTGCATGAAATTTGATCCCCCCAAAAAAAAACACATTGTATAAGCGTAACATTTTTTTAAGAAAAAAATTTTTAATTTCATTAGATTACATGATTTTTCAATAGTAAAGCTCTTTATTTCTCCAATTAACAATATATAATGCAGATGTAATGATAGATGAATCAACTGCAGCAGTCAATATTCTAAAAAGTGGTGGTAAATGATGTCAAGACTGAGGGAGAGAATGCAAAATATGCTGAGACTTGCTGCCTAATGCTTACTTGTTATCTCAACATGGAGGATATTTCACCAAGATAATGTGAATAATTACGTGTCTTGTTTTCAAAAGTATGGTTGAAGTTCAGTCGTTGACTGATGTTATTACAGTTAAAAACATCCTGATAAAAAAATTATATGATAAAAAGAAGAAAAAAATCAGAAAGTTTTCAGATTTTATATTATGCCCAAAGGGGCCTTTTTTTTAATGTTTTGTGTGTTAACTTTATTTATTAAATATCATGCTCTTTGCACTTAAACCAAAAAATTCAATTTAACAGCAATATCACAAAATAATTTAAAAAGAGCATATCTTTAGAATTTCCGATACACAATCTCGCACGCTGGAGATAATTTTTTGTTTTCCGTAGAGTGTTGCCATTGCTCGCTTTGAAATCGTTGCATTTCTTAATCAAAACCTCAAAAATACGAAATTTGGGCTTCCAGATAACAATATTAAAGTGGAGACATACATTATTAAAAATTTGATGGCTCTCGGTGTTGTTGATTTATCACAATACAAGAAACATACAAACATTTATGCAGATTCTTTATTATTTAATTTCTTCTAATATAATACAGGGTGATAATATTTGGTGGCAACAATTTGAAAAGTGAAATGACACAAAAAGCGAAACGAAATTAATTGCCCTTTTGGGCTAACGACCTTGGGCCTAAAAAGTGAAATTTTCTATAACTTTTTATGTCACATACTTAATTATTTTTGGCCAAATATAGAACAATTTGACGTCTCTATCGTTACTTATCAGGTTGATGGGAAAGTCATGTCATATTTTTACTATGTTTTTCAAAGGTGATTTACTCGTATAAAAATAAGAATTCAATCAATGATGTATTCACCACTTTGTTCGATGACCTTTTTCTCTCGTTCAACAAGGTTCATAATTCCACACTGGTATTATGACCTGCCTTTAGAAGCGAAAAACTGCACCAGGTGCCGATTTATAGCCTCATCGGAATCAAATGTTTTATGATTCAAGGAATTCTGCAAAGAGCGAAACAAATGGCAGTTCGAAGGTGCAAGGTCAGGTGAGTATGATGGGTGGGACAACACATCCCAGCCGAGCTCCAACAGCTTTTGGCAGGTAACCAAACTCATGTGGTCTTGTATTGTCTTAATGAAACACAACGCCTTTACGATTCACAAGTTCTGGTAGCTTTTGATTGATTGCATTGTTCAATTTATCCAATTGCTGACAGTACATGGCTGAATTAATCATTTCATTCCTTGGTAAGAGCTCGAAATGCACAACACCTTTGAAATCCCACCACTAACAGCATGACCTTTTTCTGGTGAATGTTCGCTTTGGATGTGAACTAAGGCAGTTCATCGCACTGTTTCCAAGACCACTTGCGTGGGATGTTATTGTACACAATCCACTTCTCATCACCAGTGACCACAGGCTTCAAAAAATGGTCATTTTCTTCATGCTTAAGAAGAGAATGGCAGATGCTTAAATGCTTCACCAAATGGATTTCCTTCAGCTCATGAGGAACCCAAACTTCAAGCTTGCTTACGAATCTGAGCTTCTTTAAAATGGCCGTGAACAGTTGATTGAGCAATGTGTAGTGCCTCTGCAATATGTCGTGTTGTGTACCGTGGGTTAGACTTAACCATTGCCTTTATTTCATCATCGTCAGCCTCCAATGGCCTTCCTGACCGAGGCGCATCATTGACATCAAATTTGCTAGAACGGGATTTTGCAAACCAGCGCTGGTACTGGCGTGTCATTAGAGCATCGTTCCCATAAACTTCACGCAACTTTTCACAAGCTTGCATCGCATTCTTGCCTTTGTGGAAATAAAAAAGCAAAATATAGCGAAAACCAACAGTTTTTTCCTCCATTTTCAACTCTGTATAAAATCTATCCAACCCATTCGAATTGAACAATTTTCTGTTTATTGAATGTGTTAGAAGTGTGGCCTTATATAGTATTTCAATGAGGTGTGTGCGCATGGTGCTTCTATTCCAAAAAATGCACTAACAACATCTATTAGCAAAATGCAACATGACTTTCCAATCAACCCAATATCTTACGTAAATTTTTTAGCTGAATTTATTTCATTGCCTTAAATGCTTTTAAAGCCTTGTACCATATCACTATGTCAGTGTCTGTCATTATTTTCTATGGCTAAATTGCTGTTATTATTAAGAAATTGGATTTCCTTCTTCTCCACTGTTATCTGATGTGATATTTACTCCACTATTATCTGCTGTGATAAATTTTCCACTAAGTTCTAATAAATTACTAATAATATTTGCTCTTGTAGCATAAAAAACAGATAGCAACTGGTAATTGGTACACCTTGTATGACATACAACTAATGCTCGATGGCTGCATTTTCACAGTGTTTCCCTTTCATGAATGCATTCAGTTATGCAGAAATCCAAATTTTTTAGCTACAACTATCATGCAGTATTTAAATTTAACACATTATGGATAAAAAAAGGAGTGGGAAATAATATATTATTAAATATCTTAAATCGTGCACACACACAAAAAGAAAAGAAACATAAACATTACTAAATGCCATCAAAAACAAGTTCTCCTTGCCCTTATTGTTTCTTATGACTTACTTCTCTAAATATAAAGAATGCATGTGTGTTTATAGATTTAAAGGAGAGACAAAAATTAATAATCTTTAAATTTTAAAATAGCAAAATAATTTCTAAATGCCATCAAAAATATGCTTTCCTTTGCCCTACTGCCTCATCAACATGATCTGCAAAACTTACGAATATTTATGACTAATTTTATTTAAGATGGAACAGACAACACAAAGATAAGAAATTCATGCCTGTGGTGCCCCGCAAGTTGCAGTCTTCGAGCGGATAGAAGGTGTGAGACGATATGCTCTGACATTGCAAAAGTGATAATTCATTCAGTAATGTCTCCACTTGACAATATTAGAGTTATAAGTTCAGTATCAAGAAATTTTAGTGATCTGCACTGTGCCTGTCATCAAAAGCTCTCGATTTCAGGGACGCTGAGAGACTAATGATCTTGTAGCTCCTCTGATATTGATTTCACTAGAACAAATCACAGGACGTAAAATACAACTGAAAGATTAAGAGGGCATGACCTATTCAGTCTGCAAATTATTTAAAAGCAACAGGTCAGAATGCTCCTCTTGCCACTGGCAAGATCCTCACAAATAAAGACAATAACTTATGCTTTTAGTGTCATTATATATTGTTAACTGAACTTCTTGTAGTTTATAATAAATGTGTTTTAGTTCTATATGCAGTAAGTATTATGCAACCTACAAAAATCTCCAACTAGTCAGTTACCAATGTTTACATGAAGTCACCTTACCAGTGCAACATACTGTCACAACCCCAAATATATAAATGTTAAAAAAATACAAACCTTGGTTGTAAAAATTTAAAAGGTTCTGCTGGGAATTGCTTGTGAATAGTTTCTATTTCTTCAGAATACCTACAAAATTAACAGAGACGATAAAATTACCAAGATTAAGGCATCCAAAAAGGAATTACAAAATAAAAATCTTAAGACAGGTAAAAAGGACAATCCAGGCTATATAATATCATCACTATATGAATCTCTAAATGCATTTATTCTACATTCTAAATTACAGCAGTAAAAATAGTAGCTCATAATACTATTTTTATCATAAATACATTTATTTACATTCAATAAGCACATTAATTAATTTGTATCATGTAAAGATTCCTCTTCTTTCCATTATTTTAATATATTTAAATTATTAGCACTCTATAAAGTATTTAAAAGTTAAAAAATATGCATCAATTTTACTGACATAAAAAATTCATATTTTGCTTGCCATTAACTTCAAATTAAAAGATTTTCAGAATTTTGGCAGAAAAAAAAATCGATTGTTTCCATCTTTCAGAATAAATTAATCTGCAAATTGTAAAAAGGAGCTTTGCCACAAAATTATGATAGCACACCATATATCTTCGTAATATATAGCATGTTCCTACAAGAAAATTTTCTGGAACAAACATAAAATTTACATTTGAAATTAATACCACGGAAATTTTGAGCTTCAGGAATTATAATTTTTTTTTTTTTACTGGCATTCATCTTTTCCTGTTATTATTAGCACAAAAGGGCTATTAGTCTGGAAACACGATTTTGCATTTTTTTCACTTATTCGAATCTGTTTCCATTCGGAAAAAACACAAGATATTATTCTTTCATACACTGGTTATCATAAATTTAGGAAAAAAACCACATAAATAGTGGTAATTCCCTCAAAAAAAAAAGCCAAACCATGTAAAATTTGAATATGTTCCCAAGTGAGAGTAACTGAGTAAAAGTGCAGTACGCAAATTAGTGGCACTGCACTCGGAATACATTATCTGCAAGGACTATAAAAGTCCGTGCTTGAGAGCAAGCCCACATATTTCACTGTGATAGTGACATCAGAAATCTGAGATAGCCAATTCATAACATTGACCTCCAGGCATCATTTGCCTCCAGAACTACAATGGAGAGCTATTAGGAGACTAGAGGCAGGACAAAGTCAAACAGAAGTGGCCGACTTTAGAGGCAATTCCAAAACTCAGATCCGGCATCTAGGAGGTTCAGCCAAGGACGGCCAACTGCTATGACGAACGCCGATGACCGATATTTGACATTATGTGCATGCAGGAACAGAACCACTCCTCTGACTCTTCTTAGATCCTCCCTTGCTGCAGCCACAGAAAGGTTGGTGTCAACGTCAACTAAGCGTAGTAGGCTTCGTGAAGGTAGTTTGCATGCGAGGCGACTAGCCATTTGCGTGTCGCTCATGTCACATCATAGAAGAGACTGTTTGCAGTGGGCACGACAACATGTCCACTGGATGCCTGATCAATGGAGGGCTGTTCTCTTAACAGATGAGTCCAGTTTTAGTGTAGAAAGCGATAGTAGGTGTTATTTGATATGGAGAGAACCTGGAATTTGTTATCATTCGTCAAACATTCGTGAAAGAGATGCATCTGGAAGAGGCAGTGTCTGTGTTTCGGGTGGCATCTTTTTGGATGGATGCACAGACCTCCATGTCTTTCCAAGGTTGACATCTTTGATGCTTATGTGCGCCCATATGCCAGGGCAATAGGTGTTGCTTTCCTGTTACAGGACGACAGGCAAGACCACACAGGGTTCGCATCGTAGATGATTATCTTCAACAGCAAACAATTATGTGCATCGAGTGGCCAGCTCGATCCCCATACTTGAATCCTATCGAGCACATTTGGGATGCTTTAGGGAGATGTCTAGCTGCTCTCAATTAACCCCCTCAGACTCTTGCCACGCTTGCAACTGCTATGGCTCTCGCTTCCTATGGAACTCATAGACCACATAATTGAAAACATCACACATCACTGTATGTGCTGTATTGCTTCTATAGACGATCATATTCCATACTGAAGGTATTTTTTCTATAGCAAACTGACACCTTCGATTTGTTCAATTTATACATGTGCTATTATCTATACTATCATAATTGTCTGATAATTTCTTTTTATGTTATTTGATACCTTACTTTGTGTTGTATATTGTGGGTAAGTTTCGTAAAATTCTACATGTAACTTTTTCAGTAATCGTGATTTTTCCTTAATTTATGATAACCAGTGTATTTAATCCAACTGTTATTAATAAACTAAACTGTTAAGAAAGCAACAGATGCAGTTCTTAATAATATTATTTAATCTCACTGATTTAAATAAAAATGCATTTAATTCATGACATATCTAATAAAAAATTAAATGTTTTTATGTAATTACGATGCATGTTTTTCACTCTTTAAAATACAGATGATATATAACGTTTCCATGTTATTCTAAATGCACATTTACCTAATGTCCTATAAAATGTTTCACTATTCCACATCAGCCATCTCTATCAATAATTTCTACTGATAAACTAAACTTCAAAGTAGCCCTTTTACATGACCATTTAAATCTGAACTTTTTCAGACTTTTTTTAGCTATAATTCACTTAACAAAATTTTATTGAAACATTTGGTTAATGCATGGAAAGCAGTTATTAAATTGAAACTGTCTATATATCTAATAACATGTAAATAAAAATGTACACATGATTGTGCATAATATGTGACAAAATACTATAATCATATATAAAGATATAACAATACTTTGCATGACTTAGGTGCATTAAATTAGAATGAGATATATGATGTGTGCTTACGCATGAAATATAGAAGTTATTAGCATGTAAAATTAAATATTGAAGTAAATTATGTTCATGAAAATGTAAACACTGGATTACTCCCCCCCGTCTTTGCTGAATAATATTTTTATTTATCAACATTCTAACAAGCTTTGCATTTTTAGGAATCAGAAGAATGAGCTAGGAAAGTCTTAACGTTATCTCTCAGATAACACTATTTCATCTTAAACCTTTATCTTTATTTCCTCTGCCTGTTCAAGTTCCTTATGCAACTCAAATAAATGCTGTCAAGCTTTTCAACTTTTCTCCATTTAGTTCAATTATTAGAAGAATTACACATAAATTATTTTTCTGACTCTGAAATATATATATTAATTTGAGAGTGATGAGTTTATTATGATATGTAACAAATCAGTATCAAACAATATAAAGACATTGATTAAGCATGTGATATTTATTGAATTAAAAATTGCACATGGAACTTGTTATGCATGCATTGAGTACTACTAAATATATCACGCCCTAAAAAGTTTGTGAGTTATCCTACCACACTGCATATCTATTAAGATTATTAACAGAATAATAAAGTCATTTTGCTAGGATCGACAGTTAGACACACTTAAATGTATACTTTTTTCATCTGCAACCATAAGAAAGATTCCTGAAAGTGCAGTGGTTTCTCAATATCCTGTCAGGTTTTTAATTGGTTTATCAATGGGATTATATCTCAACATTAGTGAACATTTCTTCAAAATACAGTAAATTTACTGTATTTTGAAGAAACACGGACCTTAAAAGATAACTTTATTTTATCATTTCTTATATTTTAGTTGTTTTAAAGGGAAATGGCTTGAAAACTATGGGAAATTTAATTATGTTTCACATAAATAATTTACTTTTTTTTTTTTTTTTTTCAGCAGCAATAACATCCTTCTCATGCAAAAATATACTGCATAAATAAAATATTCTTTTAATAAATTACACATTACAAAGGCAACACTACATGGACAGAAAAGTATAAAAATATTTAACAACATCACATACCTATCTCTTAATCCTTTGAATATTTCAACAAACATGTCTCCAATTAGATTGAGTACTTCATGATAATGATAATCAAAGGCCATTTCGAGATCCAAACCAATAAATTCACACAAATGCCTGTGTGTATTTGAATTTTCAGCTCGGAACACTGAAATTGAATAAATAAAATACATTAGAGAAAAATCAATCACAAGAACTTGTGTAAAAAAAAAATGAAGCCACATTTAAGCTATTTTGCATTCTTATACTTTTTTTTTCCGTCCACTACTTTCAATAAAGAAATGCTGTCACCAAACACTGACATTTATATCAAACAATGGATAAGTGTGACATCACAACACATTCACAAGGTTACTTTTGTTTTATACACTGCTCGACATTGAAAATGCAACACCAAGAAGAAGTGGTCAGAAATTTATGCAAATTTTAGAGTAGGCGCACATTACCGAGTTATGCGAATGATGTCAAATACACAGCTCTCCAACGCACGTGAATTAAGATATAAGGGAAGGAACGTGCAGAATGGGCAATATTCGTGTCGTTATTTCTGCCAGACAAATTATCAAAGAAGGTTGGTTTTTGTCCTGGAGGATACGTGTAATAGGAGAGAATGCCAGGCCGCCGTAAATGAAGGCACTTCCAGCAGATAGACGATTTTACGAGGGGTATGGTGATCGGACTGAGAAGGGCAGGTTGGTCCTTACGTCAAATCGCAGCTGATACCCACATAGATGCGAGAACGGTGCATTGTCTATGGCAAACATGGTTGGAACAAGGGAATATGGGAAGAAGGAGGGGTGCGGGTGCAACCAGAGTGACGTCAGCACGTGTGAATCAATGTATCCGCCGACAAGCTGTGGCGGTTCCACAAGTCACTTATACCGCGATTCTGCAGCATGTGCAAGATACCCTGGATGTTCCTGTGTCTACAAGAACCATTTCCCGTCGATTGGTTGAACATGGCCTGCACTCATGGCGTCCATTAAGAAGACTGCCATTCACCACACAGCATAGACGGCAACGTTTAGAATAGTGCCGGACTGGAGCGATGTGGATGACAGAATGGCAAAATGTTGTGTTCTCAGATGAGTTACGCTTCTGTTTATCTAGACAGTCGCCGCATATGTGTGTGGAGTCGACATGGAGACAGAGCTAAATCCGGCAGTAACTGTGGAACGCCCCACCGCATGACAACGTGGCATAATGGTTTGGGGCACTATTGCCTACGATTCCAGGTCACCTCTAGTTTGTATGATGGCCCAATGATACTTGGATAATGTACTGCGGCTGGTGGCAATCCCCTACCTTCAGGGGCTGCCTAATGCATGGATAACGTCCGACCATACAGTGCTCGCATCTGGCAACATGCTCTGCAAGGTATACAGATGCTTCCCTGACCACAGTACTCTCCTGACCTGTCACCAATCGAACACGTGTGGGATGTGATTGGATGCCGTTTGCAAACTCTGCCCCTGCCTCGTTCAGAAGATGAACTGTGGCAAATGGTTGAAAGGGAATGGAGAACCATCCCTCAGTATACCATTCACACTCTTATTGACTCTATGCCTAGACGTGTTTCTTCGTGCATCACTGTTTGCGGTGGTCCTACATCCTACTGAGCCGGCGTCGTTCTCGCTGTGTATTCTGACTATCATTTTGAAATAAATATCACTTATTGCTGCTTGCTGTCTCTGTCTTTTTTTTTTTTTCCAAATTTCATCACTTTCTGACCACTCCTTCTTGGTGTTGCATTTTCAATGTCGAGCAGTGCATAACCCCATCTTCAATAAACCACCTAGTTTCTATAAAGAAGGATGTAAATGCTGTTTATTTGTTTTTTCTCTTTGCATATGGGGGAATAATAAAATTTAGGATCTACTTTCCACAGAAGAACCAGTAACAAAGTATTTTCAGAATTACCACCATTATAAATGGCTATCTTAATGTTTATTTACATGGACATGAAAGACTATTCTGTTCAGAAACAAATCTTGTTTGTCTTGAAAATGGTAATAAAAATCATGTGATGAATGCAATCAGCAAGGCTTCACAAGAGAACATAGCAGAACCTTTTCTGAAATAATGGTGCAAAGCAGCAGAACAGATGGTAGATCTCTCTAGTCTTCCCTACTAGTATACTGACAGCTCTACATTATATTGACTTGTTCATGTAGCCATTGGGATATAACTTTAAAAAATCTACATGGACTTGATACTCTACCACAGTATGCTACATTTTCAGACTTTTAACATCATTAGCTAACTATTGGGGGAAAAAAAACATCATTAGCTAACTACTGAAAAAAATCTAGAAGCCAATCTTAATGCTTTACATGCCTAAGTGCTTCTAATGTGACAAAACATTTTCTCAGACTATGATTAATGTCATGACTAATAACACCCCAAGTGCATGCATTTCCACACATAACAATTTTATACCACATTGAATAAATTAAGATTATTTGCATAAGTTATTTCCAGATTTCCACCATTTACATAGCATGTCTATGAATATTGTGAATCTCAAATTAATATGTCTTTTCCTTTCTGATGTTACAATTTTAATGCATTTTCATGAAGAATTTATCAGACATAATGCTCACCTGATCCTATAGTAAATACTCTGTCAAAGTCAGCTGTAATAGCCATTTGTTTGTACAACTGAGGAGATTGGGCAAGATAAGCACTACCCTCAATATATGTAACTTCAAAAACATTTGCTCCTCCTTCACTAGCAGCTGTAAAAGATAAGAATATGCATATAAAGAAAATACTTTGATTGAAAACTTTTTATATGCACATAAAATTTACTAAACATGCATACATTTCCTAAGAACCAACATAAATATGTGTTCTAGCACCTTTTAAATCTATAATTACTTTTTTCTAAACAACTGAATATATTGGTAATTCAGATAAGCATATATAAAGTTGGCTTATTCAAAGCATTTTATATCTGCCAGTAAATGAATTGATACCAGAATTTATGTATGCAATAAGCAAAGGTTCAAAAGAAAAATTCTACACAAGAGAAAAATTTATTTAAAAAAAATATCTGTTATAGGATAAAATATATAAATAATAAATACTAAAATAAAACAGACAATAATTAAATAAAGAAGATTAATTAAATAAATGAAACAAAGAAGTAAACAAATTAAGCATTTTTTACACAATCTTCTTAAATCTACTCTGAAACCGTAAACACATTCTTCACAGAATACAAATTTTATTTTCTTTCTTCATTTTGCAGAAAATTTTCAGTACTCAAGTGAGAAAAATAAAAGAATCTAAATTCATATTTTCATTCTCACTCTATCATATGAAATTTCTAGAGAACATGAAACTCATAATATATTATCACCAATACTACAATAAAAATTAGCTATGACACATATGTATTTGACACATATGTGTAATACATATGTGTGTAATCTTTCTGTAATATATATGTGTGTAGTGGAAAACTTTGCATATACAGGTAAGCCATGAAAAGCATTTTAAAATTAACTTCAAAATTACCAGGATTCTTTTTTATTAATAATAATAATAATAATAATAATAAAGACAGTTTACCACACAGACCAATAAATGGCAATCACATTTAACCTTGAATTACTTAATTCATTGGATACAATATAGATCATCACATGTGTTTTGTTTTTTCCCCAATGTAAGCTTAAATCATACTTTTTTTTTATTGAATTTGGCATTATTTGAGGAATACATTTGTTACAGCATGCTCCTGAAATACGTGTCTCTCTTGCTTTTCGAATAAACCAAAGCCTGTTTTAAAAAGAGAATAAATACGAATAATAGAATTATACCTGCTTTATTTATTACTTTGAAAATTAAAATACATTTCATGGTTTAAAATTAATTTGAAAGCATCATATTGATAATTTTAAAAACTTACCAACTCTTGAAAAAAATGTCATATATAATGCAGCTATATCTGCTTTCTATAATGCATTTACTTAACAGATAAAACTTCTGATTGTTACAATGCAAATCATATTGAAGTTAATGAGTTAAATGTGGTGTGCAAGATGCAGTTCAGCCACATGTAGTGACTTTGTCTATAAATAAATATATTTCACTGCACAAATCTAATAACGCTAGATTTTTAAAAAATGTTATAAGGCCTAATTTTCATCTAATGCTGCTCAAAACTTACATAAAATATTTATTGCTTAATTTATAAAATTAACATGAAGAGAATCTACTTAAGGCAATGGATATTTATTACTTTGAAATAATAAATAGCTTAATTTACAAATCTTAATTTATCTAATAATTATCTTAATTTACAAATCTCAGTAAAGATTATAAGATTGCTAACAATCTCCAGATGGCTTACTCTTTTTTTCTCTCAGAGCTGCCAATGTTCAAGAATGTAAAATTCGAAAAAAATGAAACCAGAAAGAAACTTCAAATCTAAAAAATGAATGCCAATCCAGATCAATCAAAATCATTGCTTTAATGATTCTTGAGATTAAAAACTTTACATAAAGCAACAGTGCACAAGAACATATTCTTAATTGCAAAAGTTACTCAGGTAACAAACTTAATGGTAACACCTATCATATAAAATTGGCACCAGGCACCATTTCAGAACATTCATGAATATCCACAACCGAAATAAACTAAAAACATGGAAAACTGCCAACACTGTCAGAGCTATATTACGAATTCAGGGATTAGATGCATTCTTCACTGGATATAACATCTACCCCCAAAATTTAACATACCTTGAAAATTAAAACAATAGTCAGAATAGGAATTTTATTACCTGAAATAATTTTTGGGGTGTGTATTTCTTTAAAACCTTTTCCAATTAAAAATTCTCTAAACAAAGAACACACACCACCTTGTACAGCATAAATAGCATGATTGGCAGCTGTTCTTAAGTCTAGCACTCTGTTATCAAGGCGAGTATCTTGATTGACATGGATGTTCAAGCCTTCTGGATCCTAGAAAAATAAAAATTTTACAAAATAGAAATATTAACAAGAAAATTATCATTATCACATGAAAGATAAGAAATTTATAAAGTTCTACAATTTATGAACATTAAATTGCTTAAGTAACATTTATGCTTTCAATGAGAAAATTTTAAAGAATATATGCATTTATTTATTTATTTATTTTGAAAATCCACTGTTCAGAAATTCGTTTACAGGTACAATTTTCAAATGAAGTGATAAATAACTGCTCCAATTAAATACAGCATGCTTTGCCAGCAGCCAAGTGATTAAGACTGCTGAATACTAGTAGTTTAACCTGGATTCAAACAAAGGCTGATTTCATATTTGATTTTTAAGGTGTTCCCCATGTGAAATGTGAATACAAGACACCTTAAAATGTCCTTTATGAAGACATTCTTCCCCTTATACCAGAGATCGCCAAACTCATGAAGCTTTTGAGATAACATACCATTTTTAAATGGTAGCTTTTGGTTGGTAGCTCACAGTATAATAAATCCTACTGTGAGCTACCAACCAAAAGAACTACCAACTTAAAAAAAAAAAAAGTTAAATATGCCTGTAAATTCTTTGTTAAATATGCCTATAAAGTTACATTTCTAGTAAATATGAAATCAATTTTAATTAAACAGCATATAATGAAAAGAAACTGAAATTGAATTGTACATAAGAAAGAAACTGAAGTTAGTTAATAATAAATAACAAATTTAGTAACAGATTTTTTTATCAGCCTTTAATGAGAAGGATGGAACTCTTTTTTGTCTTGAACAAATTTTTTAATGTTGGGAGAGTAGGTAGTGACTGCCATTCGAATACATTTGTTGAAGTGTTCACAGTTCAGCGAGTCTGTTTCTGTACTTATTTTTAATAAATTTCATGTTGGAAAAAGAAATCTCACACAGATACGCAGAGCTGAATATTGCCTTCCCTTTCAGACAAACCTGGGCTAAAATTGGGTATTTTTTAGGAACAAGAGGCCATATATTTTCAGAGCTTGAAAAAAGCGATTTTGCAGATAAATCATTTCGAAAATCAATCATTTCCAACTGCACTGCAGCAATGTCTTTTTAAAAATCAAAATACTCCATGACAGAAGTAGAGAACTTTTCAGCATCAATCTCTAAAAAAGGCAATTTGACAAACTGTGTAACAATTGAAATCTTGAAAGCGTTTGCTGAATTTACTTCTCAAATCTGATATATTTTAACATATTGTTTGCTGTTGTAAGGATGTGCTGAGGACTCTTGCTTTCAAGGGTTTATTTCAAACAGGCAAAGTATTTCATTTTGCATTTACTTGGATGACACTATTTTCCCACAGTTCCAGCTTTTTGAGAATGAAGCAGCATCTGAAATTATTCTGTCAATATCTTTATCCTTACCTTGAACTGCAAGTTAAGCACATTAAGTTAACTTTTCAGTGATGTCTGCAAAAAAAGCAAAATCCTTAAAACCAGACCAACACGTAAATCACACTATCCAAGTTACCAAATGCTTAACATATACAGAAAAAAAATAATGTGCTCAACCTCAAACATATGTAGTTAATTACAGGCTGACAACAGCAGCCAAGCAGTTGTCATCAGCGTCAGCTCAGTAGAGGAATGAAGGTTAGCCAACCGAAGCATTTACATGACCTACTGAAAATGTCCCCACGAGCTACTAGTAGCTTGCGATCAACAGTTTAGCAATCACTGCCTTAAACAAATAGCCTTCATATGCTCTGTCACATTAAAATAAACATAACCTAAACACTATGCATCATCAGTATTTTATGCCTACATATAATAGAGATACAGCATATCCCACATATAACACAGATACAGAGTATTATTTCTAAAAAATACAAGAGCACCTTACACACAGCAAAGTATCACAAAGATTACACTGAAATATAAAAAGAAATTTTAAACTAATTTTAAAATAATTACTCTGCATTAAATACTAGCCCCTTCCTTCAAAAAAGTTACTCATAAATCCTTCTCGCTGCAAATAAAAATTCTTGAAATACTTGCAATTTCACATTCATAAATGGAGTATGATGATTAAATAATTACATAATATATGCTATGCTTCTTTATTTACACTATAAAACATAGCATCAACAAAAGGATTAATTTTGTTGATTTTTTCGATAAATGCTATAAGAATAATGCAAGCTAAATAAATTATTTGCATGTGGGGATGGGATGTAAAATTACAGAAAAATTTAATTTTATATTCACTTTTTAAGTATTTAATTCAACACATGAGCTCTTAATTATGGTTCAATCTTGAATTATTCTGACTTTCCTTAAATTCCAAATATAAAATGATACAGTACGAAAGAGCTTCGAGGACTCTCCATTATTTGGAAAAAATACATGACATTAAATATAATCATGAGACTCAAATAAAACTAGGACACTACAAAACTTAAGAATCTATGTATACTTATGACAGACACACACATAAAGAGGAAAAAAAAAGAGTTTTAGCATTCCCTTTTCATAGATAAATTTAATATTTGTTTCATTCAATTACAAAATGACACTAACTGAAGATAATATTATTCAAAGATTTTCTATCAAACTACCAAGCATAATTAGTGTATTATTTACAAGTTCAAAAATATTTTTTGAAATTTAAATGCCTGATACAATAATAAATGATATAAAAGAAGGAAAACTATTAAATGTTTCAAAGTCTGTTAATTTATTTATTTATTATATATGTTACCACTAAAGTGAGGAAATCGGTTATTCTGCAGATTAATTAGGGTAATCAGTGCAGAAAACTGGTTCATTTCCTCAAATCACCTAGGAAATCTGCATATTACCTACTTACCAGACATTTATTAATATGAAAATAAGATATTTTATGGAACAACAGCAACGTTTCTGTATGCTTAAAACAGCTGTCACTTACACTATTAAATTGTTGATTGGGAAAGGTTTCAGAAAAAGTTATTGCAAATCTAAATGCACCACAAATAGGTATGCTTGTTGGAAAATCCAACTGCTATGTGATTCTGCGAAGTGTTACCAATCTTTAGATTGCACTAATAAGCAAATATAGTTTTATCGTATGTTTTGCAAAATCCAACTGTTATGTAATTCAAAGTGTTACCAATCTTTAGATTGCACTAATAAGCAAACATAGTTTTATCGTATGTTTTGCAAATTCATTTCCTTAACTGTAATAATATTTTAAACCGTTTTATTCTTCATATTACAGTTTTTTACCTGATTGATGATTGATGCTATCAACTAATTTTGACTGCATTAATTTGATCTTTTAGATATCAAAAACTAAATAAATAACATTATGTTAATTTAAGCATACAGAAACGTTGCTGTTTTTTCAGCAAAGATCTTATGTTCAGCTTAAAGAGTGCCTAATAGGCAATTGGAAGGGAGAAGGGAAGACAAAGTGGAGGGACAGAGAAAGGGAATGAGAGAAACACACTTTTTAACTTTAATGATACGGAAGATGTTAATGTGCACATTACTAGGCAAAATGCAGAAAACCTTGATTCTGCATGCAACAAATCAGTTAATCTGCAGATTAGGCAGGTAATGTGCACATTAACAACTTTTATACTTTAGTGGTAACATATATATATATATATAAGATATAACAAAATATGATGGCCCACTTTAAAAATAATTGGCGATGTCAAAATTAACTATTCTAGATTTGGTGTTCTCCCAAATTCGAGATTTTTTCAGGGGCATAGGAAAACCTGCAGGCTATGTCTTTGATGTACTTTCTCTTGCTTTGCTAACATACTAATGCTTTTTCTTCCACCATGCTTTCCCAAAACTTTTTTTTTTTTTAAGGCGCAGAATATATAATATGTAACAAAATATGATGGCTGCTTTAAGAATAATTGGCGACCTTAAAATTAACTATTCTAGATTTGGTGTTCTTCCCCCTAAATTCATTTGTTCTCCCAAATTCGAAATATTTTCATATTATATAAAACTGTTTGAAAAAAGGTAGCTAAAACTAAAATTAACCAATCACAGCACCACCAGAGTACTTTCTGCACCTACTTGGTATAAATACCACTCACATGTAATTATGTCTTTTCCCTAGCTTCTGCTGTGCTAACTTTGTGTTGATTTGCCTCACAGTCCAAGATGCCTATATCTTTCTTTAAAAACCAGTGTATATACAAAATTAGTTTAATTGCTTATAATCTAGAAATATTTATCTACTAAAAAATTATTTAGTATGTGTGAAAATAAAGATTGGGAATTCTTCAAATTCATTTGTATCAACTGCATCATCACAGTTTTTACCTTCAACCACTGCTGTCTTCTCAGCCATGACGAATATCGAAAGATGCTAAAAAAGTACCAGATTCCTCCTATGCAATTAGAATACTACATATATATACACAAGAAAACTTACATTTTCATTTTCTGGCCTTGAAGCATCTTCAATCTGCAAAGGAAGTCTAGCTTCTGCTGCACTCACAACAAATACCTATGTATTAAAAAGCAAACTTCTCAATATATGCATTATGGCTAAAAAATATTAATATTTAAAATCAATAAAATGTGTGCTTTAGATCTTACATTTAATGGCAAACTTCCCTATTATAAAATTTAAAAGAATCCAAAAGTGCCCCAAAGCACATATTTAAAATAAATATTTTTTTTTTCAGATTATATATAAATATTGTAAAAAGTAATTCCACTCAAGTAGTAAGTAATATACATATATAAGATATTATACAAAATGTGAAAAAAAAATTTAAATAACAATATTACAAATGTTTCTAACAAGGATCATTCACAGGAAAGAGTTTGATTATACCAATTAGTAACTTACTTTGCGGTAACTTCACTCTTTACTATTTAACAATTAAATCTATTACATTCATGATGAAAATTTTAATAAACAAAATTTCAAAAAGAAAAATGGTTATTTCAGAAATATTGAAAAAGTGAAATAGTAAAGTAAAATAAAAATTCTGTTATTTGTATTAAATTAGTGATTATATAAAAATATTAACATATTGTAACATACTGTATAATAAAGTATCCTAAACTGTATATTTAAACTCCTCCATTACATTTCATACAGCTGTTTTTTATATCTAAAATATGTACTATATAATTATGTTTATGAATTCCTAAGATAAGCCAGCAATGATAAAATAATTCATTATGCCATCTGTTATTATACAATCAAAACTAATTTATCTACCATTTCTTAACTATTAGTTTTCATTATTTATCAGCTTTTGGGGAAGCCTGATGGACAGAATGAATCCACCAAAGAACAAACAGGAAAAGTAATAAGGAAAAAAAAAGAAAAAAAATCTGAAAGGCTCCAGAATTTAAACTATTGGGTTGGCAACTAAGTAATTGCGGATTTTTTTTAGAAAATCAAAGACAATTTTTTCATGGAACTAATTAACTTTATTCTGTAATGTATTGCATATTTTGATCAATGACCTTTTGCCATCTTTCAGGCAGCATCATAATCCCACGTTCATAAAACTTCTGGTTTTTATTAGCAAAAAACTGAATCAGGTACGATTTGACATCATCATCATTATTGAAATTTTTACCATTCAAGGAGTTTTGTAAAGATCGAAACAAAAAGTAACCAGATGGTGCAAGGTCAGGACTATATGGTGGATGTGGCAAAACATCCCAACCAAGCTCCAATAATTTTTACCGAGTGACCAAAGATGTGTGTGGCCTTGGATTGTCCTGATGGAATACAACACCTTTTCGATTTGTCAATTCGGGCAGCTTTTCTTCAACTGCATTGTTTAATTTTGTTAGTTGTTCAATGTAGACATCAGAATTGATCGTTCGGTTGGGTGGTAAGAGTTCAAAGTAGACAATTCCTTTGTAATCCCACCAAACTGATAGCAAAACCTTCTTTTGATGAATATCAGCTTTTGACGTTGTTTAAGTTGGTTCACCTGGCCTGCTCCACAATCTTTTCCACTTGATATTGTTGTAAACAACCCATTTTTCATCGCCAGTTATCAGTCGTTTTAAAAATGGATCATTTTCATTATGTTTCTTTAGCAAATCGCAGCTGTTAATGCGTTGCATTCAATGTGTTTCTTTCAGTTCGTGAGGAACCCATGTATCGAGTTTTTGAACATAGCCAAGTTGTTTTAAGTGATTTTCAATGCATGTATGTGATACATGAAACTTCTCTGCAATCTCACGTGTTGTACTGTGACGATCCGAATCGATTATTGCTCTGATTAGGTCGGCATCAACTTCAACTGAACGAGCAAAACGTTTTTTATCTTTGAGTGAAAAATCACCAGACCGAAATTTGGCAAACCAATTTTGACGCTGCCGTTCTTTTGAGGCTTCGTCACCATAAACAGAACATAACGTTTTATGAGCTTGCGACGCGTTTTTCCCTTTGCTGAAATAAAATAGCAAAATATGACGAAAATGTTCCTTTTGATTTTCCATTTTTCAACGAACGCCAAACGAAAACTACGAAACCGATCAGAAAACTTTTTTTACTGATTCACAGCTGAATTGCCAACTATCAAATAACGAAATGTGTTTTACATTTGTACTACGTCTGCAAACCTAAAAATTCAACTGAAGCCATCTACGAGTGAAATCCGCAATTACTTAGTTGCCAACCAAATACATCCGTCCAAAAGGGCATTTTTCAACGTTTTGGGTGTTACCTTCATTTATTAAATCTCATGTTCTTCGCACTTAAACCATAAAATTCAGTTCAACAGCAATATTGCAAAATAATTTTTAAATGAGTATATCTTTAGAATTTCTAATACACAGTTCCACGCGCTTTAGATAAAAGTTTCTTTTTCCCCATAGAGTGTTGCCACTGCTTGCTTTTAAATCCTTTGAGTTTATTCATCAAAAATTTGTTGAGAAATAACATAGATTTATGCAGATTCTTCATGATTTAATTTCTTTAAATATAATACAGGGCTGCAATATCTTGTGGCAACAGTTTGAAAAGTGATTCAGACTTTTAATATTTCCAACGCAAAATCGCAAAACGAAAACAATAGTCCTTCAGGGACAAAGCCCCTTTGGACTAAATAAATAAATAAATCATAACTTAATGTAAGTTATAGTGTACAATAAAATGTGTTTATTCAACACTGTATTTAGAACATAAAACTAAAATACTGTTTTAAAGACGTCAATATTGCATTTTAAAATAAAATACACATAAAAAATGTGTTCTATTGAACATCGCCATGCAAGTTCAGTTATTATGGAACATCACATTCTTTATGAATAATTTACTTATTTATTTATATTGAAATTAACTCGTTTTAATTACTAAACAATAATTAAAATTAGCTACTCTTAATTTTTATTATTTAATTTGTATAACTTGTAAAACATCATGTACCAATACACAAAACTGAATCAAAAAATCCTTCCCATACATGGTAATAAAAAGCAACACTGAATTGTAATATGAACAGTTTCTAATTTTAACCTTGACTATTTATTCAATACACATTTTTTTTTTTTTTTTTTTTTTTTTTTTTTTTTTTTTGTAAATTGGCCATATTAGGTGGTGGTGATAGTAGCAGAAGTTTCTACTATTCATCTATGCCTGATGGTCCTTTTTTGTTCAAGCACTGTGTTCAATTACAAATGCTTATCATATGTTCCAATAAAAACAGCTACTTGTCATAAAATATTACAAATTATAACAACGGAACACAATTTAATTTATATAAAGTTAGATTAAAATTTCTCACTTGAGTAACATGGAGTTCAACATTTTTCTGTGAACAACTCTCAATTTTCTGAGGAGAAGCTCTTATGAAACCTTCTACATCAATTATTGATTCTTTAGTTATACTACAACATAAGAAAAACAAATTAATTACCAAGTAAAAATAAAACTTTGAAAATTTATGAATAATATGATGTTAACCTTCAAGTACTTTTTATATAAATATAAATTAAAAGAAAAATCATTAATCTTTAACTCGATTTTTACATCACGTGAGTTACAACTAATCATTCACACATTCGAACTGTTCTCCCTTTTTAGACTTTATATATCGACCTTACCTAAAGATTTCATGAATTTAAGTAACATCCTGTAAATGATTGTATATCTACTTTTATTAGTTGCGTTGTTGTATATATTTTTTGCATATATTTCAATTTAAATTTTTCTATTTTGGTGTATATATTTCCGCGTTTATGTTCCTTTTTGAGTTGTGATTATGGTAGGGAAGAGATCTGAACATTTGAGAGACTCCAAATAGAGATGAACTCCAAATAGAGAAAATAGCTTGAATTTTTCGTGCATTATCTCAAATGTCTCAAAGGAATGAAACCTATATTCAAAAGTCATTGATCAACTTGGTTCAAGGCTTCAAAACACTTTTCCCTTGATAAGTTCTGTTTGAAGTGTTGTACTTGGGAGATCAAAATCATCTTTTTAAATATTTTTCATGTTTATGTTTCTTTCATTGAACTGCATTTTGTCCAATATTTACTTGTACTACCTTAGGATGCAACTTTATTCGAGATTCTAAATGATTAGGAACCTTCATAAGCAAATTTACTGTTAACGAGCATAGTAAACTACTTCATTTCCTTTCAATATATATAAGATATAAAAAAGATATAAAAATACAACAGCTGTTTCAAAATAATAGGTGACCTCAAAATTAACTATTCTAGATTTGGTGCTCCCACCCTCCTAAATTCATCTGTTCTCCCAAATATGAGATCCTTCCATGTTGCTTGAAAAATGATATTAAAACCTAAAATCAACCAGTCATAGCTTGTCGCTACAACTGCATCTACTTCAGTATAATTAGTAAGGCAATTACATCACTTTATTCCTTTCCCTAGTTCTGCCACTGCTAACGTATTCTAGCTGCTCTGCTTGTTTGCCTAAAATGGCATATCCCCATTAATTTGTGTATACAAGAAATTATTATAATTGCGTATGATCAAAAGGTATATTGTCCATGAAGAATCAGTCTAATGTGACCAGAAATAAAGACAGTAATTAGCTGAACTTGGTTTTGTGTCAACATCTATTTCTAGTCTTGCCCCTCTGCCATCACGACTACGCATTAAATTATCACATACATATAATAATTCAAAGAACTATTTAAATTGGGTAATTTTCAGAGCCATTTCTAGTGGAGGTGCACAGCGTAAAAGTACACAGGTGGGCAAAATGAGGGGCAGCTGGATTTTTTGCAATTTCATGCCTAAATATTTGATTCCAGATGCACATAACATAACCGATACCCATAAAAACAAACTTTTAACCAGTAAATATTTCAAATACCTTGCAACAAATTTAATCATCTGTTTGCTAGTAGTCTCTGAAACAGAGAGAAGGCACTGAATTGTATACTGTCTTTGGCGCAGAACAAAAAAGCATTGTTTCCCTGAAAGAGAAATAGAAGTACAGTAAATGAAAATCATGCAGAATTGTTGTTTTAATTTTTTTTAAACAAATACAGTTAAAATAAGAAAAGTAATAAACTAAATGAAAAAAATCTGATGCGGACACCACAACTTCCTTGTACAGAATATTAAATTATACGCATTTTTTGTTGCATTCCATTTAAGCTTATTTTCTCTAAATTTATTAGAGAGATATTTCTTATTCAATTAATTCAGTTCTCACTTCGTGGCAAGGCAAAAAATACATAAAACCTCAAAATATCTTCATTAAAAATCTAAAAATGTAGAAAAACATAAAACACCAAATACAGTTAAAACAATTTAGAAAAATTTTTTTACAATTAAAATTAATTTTTTACGTAAAAACAAGCAATTCGGCTAACAAGCAAGAATTTAGATTTGTTGGTACACAAAACTGAAAGTTTACTTTTGGTCCCACTTGGCAAAAAGACACAGGGGCAGACTTAATTCACTATTCTACTATGTTTCAAACGAAAACAAATATGGCTGCTATAGTAAACAAAAATTAGGCTTAGCCATACTTAAACAACTTAAACAATACTTTAGTTGGTTCAGAAACTGGCTTAGTTCACTTTCTTCTAAGTTTCAGATGTAAGCAAATACGGCTGCTATGGTAAAGAAAATTAGGCTTAGCCGCACTTAAAAAAACTTTTAAATTGTTATTAATTCTACAACTATTGCCTGCAGATTAACTAAAGGCACAAAAACCTTAACCGGAAGATAAGAACATAATTCAATCATTTTTAAAACAAAAAATGCACAATTTACCAACATATAAGAATAAAAAAACTGAGCTCACTGAGCTGAGTAACAGACTGGGTACATATATATGTATATACTTTTGGTGTGGGCAATTGCAACCAAAATAGGAGGTGTACATCTACATGTTATAGCAATCCTATATATATAATTTCAACATTCTGAGGCTACTTGTTTTTGAGTTATGCGAGATATATACATACATTCATACACACATACGTACAGATGTGACGAAAAAATCTCTTCTGAATCCATTTTAAATCAATTTTATAAACCGTTTGGGGGAAAAGAGTAATTTATTCTGTCCTTATGTACAGATGTCATGCAAAAACATCTTTAAATTGCATTTGATAGCAGTTAAAATGGATATTTTCATTGAAATATGATAACCGTAATTTTTTGTGATGACAATACCTTTACTTTGTACGAGGAAGTAAAAATAGTTACATTTCATTACTGGTACAGAATTTTACTTCATTTTTAGAGTATATTTATAAGATATCATGTGATAATCAATGATAATTCTATATTTGAGTTTTGCACATACAGAACAAAATTCATTATTATAAAGAAAGAACTAATTTACACAGCTCTTCAGCTTAGGAAACAAAATAAAAAATTTCAATTTTTAAAAGCCGCTTTTATATTATCAGAACAAATCCATCAATTAATTTCCACATATTAGAAATCCTTGAAATCTTCCTACATGGCAATCACGTTATTAACAATACAACTTCTCTGCTTTTGTCACAGGCATATCCCAGGATCCACTCCTTTCACCCAGCCACACATTCACCTTCGATGAAATGCATCAAAACTTCCATTAAAAAACATGGCCCTAATAATAATGCTTTAATAAAACTTAACTTTGTTCCTCAGAAACTGCAGTTAGCATAAAATTTTAATTTAGATAATATTTATACTAATTCTTGCACAGTATTTATTTATTATTCTGCACACATTGCTTGTATCATTTGCTATACAACAGTTCACTATGTCTTGTCTATTAATAAAATATTAAAAGCATCAGACACATCTGATGCAATTATTAAATGAAAATTTTAAAGTAAAAGAGGAACAGTTCAGCATTTAATGTACTTTAATTAACAGCAGCACTAGAGAAATAAAAATCCTTTTTAACTGCCCTTTTTGTTGTTGTTGTTGTTGTTGTTGACAGTTAACAACTCCAATGAAAACTCTCATACAGTAGTATTATTTCAATACCCATATGTATAACTGAAATTACTTATACCATACTGTACGCCTCCACAAAGTTTTACAACTTGTAGAATTCTGACTGCAAATTATTTAAACTCTTTTTCTCTGAATTATTTATTTCAATACAAATTTCATTTATTACATACCTTTGGCACGACTGGTGTGTAAGCGACCTCGAACCCACACCTTTTTGTCTCCAAGATCATGTTCAAGAGAACTGACTGGTACCAGTTTCCTGCATACTTTTGTTGCTGACTGAATCATTGCCATCTTTCCATAGGAATCTTTTGAATAATCATCTCCTTCAATTTCTTGCTTTGATTCCTGAAATTACCATTAAAAAGTCAATATTTAAAAAGAAAATGAATATCAAATGCATTAAAAAGCTATCAAATATAATTTAAATGATTATAATTCAACTCTGAATAGAATATGGCTCTACCATTTTTTATGTCAAGTTACAGATTCAGCTAAGTGCTTACAAACTTCTGAGACAGCTATGCTGCACAAAGATAAATCAGAATCACATTACAGTGCAGCGTCAGCAATCATCCTTATGTGTTACTGTACAAAATGGACAAGAAATTAAATAGCAGCACATTTATTTATAACTTATTTTGTTTTATAAGTTTTATTACTCATTCCATACCTGGCAATATTATTGAGATCACAGAATATGTTCAAAGCTATAACAGTCATGCTTGACCTCATAGGCACAAAGAATCACATACATTTTGGGAAATTTCTAGCATGTCTTGGACATCTGAAGAACTACAGAGATATTTCGACAAAGCTGTTGTACACCAGTTCTCTGATGTAAATCAAGATCTTCCAGGTGGGTCATTTATAAACGACTACATCTAGAAAGAACATATACGCAGTCTTGTGGCCCAGCAATGCCATCTACTGCATGAAGATTACATTGCTATATGATTCCAATTTATCTTTATACAATCTACTTCTTTTCCCAAAACTTTGCACAGGTTTAGCTGTATTACCCTGCATGTGTTTGCACGTGTATATATATATATATATATATATACACACATATTTTGTTAACTATATCCTGAAGTATCCCTTATGCACATTTTGTATGAAGGTTTACTTTTATTGGTTTACTTTTATTGGCACAAAACCTTGAAGATTATTTATATGAAGGAACAAAATAAAAAATAAAATGTACTTATATAAATTACAAGTAACCAACAGAAAAACTATAAACAATACAAAGATCAAAACTAAAATATAAAAAAAAGAAAAGGTTTATTTGAGGGAAAAAATGAATAAAGAAATTTAATAAAATGACAATGAAGTGATTTCAAATGCTGGAAGAACATGACCTCTTTGATCACAGCCACAACCAATGCTGAAGAATTATATTTTACATGTTTTTAGCACTCCTGAAACTTTGAGAAAGCACTAAAAAAAACTTGAAAAATTTTTCTCTAAAATATCAAATTATATTTGTCAGATTAGCAGTCAGTCCATCAATGAGAAGCTCTCGTGAATTCATGCGGCATTATCCAAGCAAATGATCTTCCTTTCATTTCCTTCTTACAAACAAAAATACTACTATTTTAAATTACTGTTACCAAATGTGTGATTTTATTTCCCCCCGTGAAAAATTAATCTTTCCTGCAAACAAAAATATTTAAAGGCTACAGCATGGTCACTTTTACAAATCATGTTCAAAAGTCTTTTCGAGAACCTAACCTTTCCACACCATAGTTCTCTGTGTGTACACCCTGATGTACACACAGAGATGATGTTTATTGTTGCAAATTTTAGTTTTTTCACAGCCTTCTTTTAAATGTGTAGTGATGTGTCAACTGGAAATTGAGCATCTGATTAAATGAACAAAACAATACAGATATCAAATATGGATATAACAGATTGTTACAGACGGTACTATAGATCTTAAGTTGTAAATCCAGTTCTAAGACAACAGCATAATGAAAATGATTGATATTATTATCAAAATTATCTTGGCATTTTTCTTGGAATTAGTGAACGTCCGCAAACAAAATCTATAGTTCCAGTATTTAATATATGAAACTATATATTAAATTGCTGATACTCTTCGACTGAATTAATAATCACTACAAGTAAATAATATCCTTTATGCTTCAACATTCTTTTCAAAAGATTTGCAACATTTAAGGGACATATTTTTCCAATTTAAATGTGTTCACTTTTCTTGGAGTTATACATCAAATAGTTGTATATTTCATTTTATGATGCAGACATTACCTGGCAGTCCTGCTTTATGAAATTTCTTCTCATTCTTCATATATATATATACCATCTAATATGGGAAATGAAATATATGAGAGAATTATTTAAGGACTGTAAGAACCATGATCCCCTACCTATTTTCCTTTTTTTGAATTTGCAAATTTTATAATATACATTTGGAACAGAAAAAGTGAAGGTTGAAAAAACAAAAACAGTGAAAACCAAAGTTAATCCTTTTTTATTTAAAGCTACAAACAGAACTTGTCAAGGGAAAAGTGTTTTGAAGCTTTAAACAAAGTCAATTAACTGAACAACAAGAACCGGTTTCATTCCGATCAACCCGCTGAGACCTCTATCGCCAATTAGTATAATGGTTATTAATTCTAAAATTTTTTATATACAATATTTCAAAAAATCTATACAAGTTTGAGGCTCTCACTGAATTGGTCTCTTTTCCCTACCAGTTTTTGTTGTCCAAACACAAAAAGAAACAAACATTACAAGGAAAACATTTTACATGTAACTCCGAAATAAAACACTGATAATCAAGGGAAAAATTGGATGAACAAAAGAAATATCAATAAAATTGGTAAAATGAATGACAAGAATAAAAGTAATAAAATGCTGTACTAATTACAATGTAAAGCTCATATTTTTATCAAAAAAATTGATTGTCAAATGTAAAGGCTAAATAAGGGCCAGGTTCGAATGCGTACTTAAAATGAAAATACTTTTTGCTAAAGTAAAAGAATGGATAAATGTGACCTTTGAGGGGAATTAAGTAAAACATTGCTACATATGGAGGAGTTTTGCAAGATATAAAAATGCAAAAATTGAAAAAACACTTCCTACCTGTAGGTGCTTCATCAAGGTTGCCACTCAAAAAAGAAAATGAAATTCCCTGACTTTTCCAGGTTTTCCAGCTGTGTTTTAAGAAAATTCCAGTCTATCCGCGTAATGCACTTTGGCTGTGCTAAGAGGTAAATTAATTATGGTACCACTTGAAAACACAAAAATTTGCCAATTACATATGACTTATATATTACCCCAAAAATTACTATTATAACTGTAATAAGATATGTTTTCTCCACTGAAGAATTGAGATCAGAATCTGCCCAATGTGGATAAAAAACGTCTTTCTTTGCTGACATTTTGCAGCTAAACGAAAAAAAAAAAAGAAATCTATTTAATATTTTTAAATAAATTCAGGTATTTTATATTTATTTTATTTTATTATATTTATTTAGCTGAATACATAAGCAAAAAATATGTGCATTGAATTTCGTGATGTTATGTCATCACACTAATAGAATTAGTTTCAGGATTATGGCAGAGAAAATTTCCTGAAATTTGAAAGTATTATTTACTAATAATAAACAAATTTAAGGGGAAGAAACATTAAATGATATGAATAACATTAAAATAATTAAAAACTGAATTACAATAATCAACAATAATTTAGCGAATATAGTTATATTAAATGGTTAGCCTAGATGACTGATTACTATTTTTTTATTTTGCTGCAAAATGACAAATAAGGCATTTCTTAAAAAGTATTTAAAAGATTTTGCGGTAAAATCCTAGTATATGCTACGGCCTTGGCACGATTTTGAAAATTGTCGCAACACCAAAATGGCCTGTTTACTGCTCGTCATAATGTCACCAAATCCTGTGTATACCGTACACGGAGGCTATTCTAACCTCCATGATACTGCTATACTAGTATTAAACCAATTTTGTTTAATACAAGTATACGCATTTTCTTTAGTTCAACATGCACTGCACGTGTGCATGCGAGTCTTTCGATTCTCGAGGTTACTGAGAACCAAAGCTACTCGTCTTTTAGAATGGCAAAACTTGCTTTGCCATTCTAAAAGACAATATGTTTGGAAATGCAAGAATTGGCACTATGCCAGCTGCCCGAGTGACGCTAACAAGTGCCAAGAAAGTGATTGCTTCCAACGTTGGAGCAAAACTGGCTTTTTTGGGGGATCGCTGTACGAAATTCCCCGACTTTTCCAGATTTAGACAAAAATATTTGAATTCCCTGACTTCTTTGGTCAATTTTTGAATTTCCTCACTTCGTCTGGTTTTCCAGGTAGCGTGGCAACCCTGATATACACTCATGGACAAAAAAATTAGCGCAACAAGAAATAATTGCGGGATCATAACGAAACTTGCAGTGAAGGTACATGTCGGGGAGATATGCAAATGATTAGAAATACAGCCTGATTGCGCATTACGTATAGCCGGTAGAGTCCGTTGAACGTCGTACTCTGTGGAGTATAAAACAGGTAACCAAAGCTTTGTTTGAGAGTGCTGAATCATTTACAAAGGAAGAGCTGAGGTAGACATGTCATTACGGCGTGTTTGAAGACAATAAGAGCAGTTGTCGCAGTTTGAGAGGAGGAGAATCGTCGGGATGATGGAAGCTGGGTGGTCAGCTAGGCGAGTAGCTCGTCAATTAGGCCATTCTGATTGTGTTGTGAGGAGGTGTTGGGACCAGTGGACCCGAGAGATGTCATGTACACGAAGACCAGGCTCAGGACGCCCTCGACAGACCAGTTGTCGAGAAGACCGCCACATCGTAAGAAATGCACGCGTACAGCCAACTGCTTCATCGGCCGCCATCCAGGCACAGGTAGCACCTTCACTAGGGGCCCCTGTGTCTTCTCGAACCATACGAAGGCGCCTGGCGGAAGGACAATTGGTATCGCGGCACCCATTACGTGTGCTGTCCTTGATGCCCACCCATCGACGCCTTCGTTTGGAGTGGTGTCGAGCACGAGGAAACTGGACTGCAGCGGAATGGAACCAGGTCGTCTTTAGCGACGAATCCAGATTCAATCTCGGCAGTGATGACAATCGTGTTCGTGTGTAGAGAGCCCGTGGTGAACGTCTCAATCCTGCCTTTGCTGTACAGCGACACATCGCTCCCTCAGCTGGTGTGATGGTATGGGGTGCCATTGCTTACAATACACGGTCACCCCTAGTATTGTTCTGTGGCACCATGACAGCCCAGCGATATGTTCATGAAATCCTACAACCACATGTGTTGCCACTCATGCAACGGCTCCCAGAAGCCATTTTTCAACAAGAAAGTGCTCGGCCTCATACGGCAAGGGTGTCACAAGACTGTCTCCGCACTGTTACTACCCTTCCTTGGCCTTCCCGATCCCCAGATTTGTCTCCAATCAAGCATATCTGGGATCATTTGGGACGACGAGTTGGGCATCCCACGACTTTGAATGAACTAGAGGCAAGGTTACAGCAACTATGGAACGAAATGTCTCAAGACATCATACAGAACTTGCATGACTCAATGCCCGATCGTATCGCATCGTGCATTCGCGCTAGAGGGGGTCCAACGGAGTATTAACTCCTCCGTTCTTTTGCCTTTTTCTTTGATTTCCTTATCATTTACTTATATCAAAGCACTCATTACGTATGTAAAATTTCGTTTCATTTTGACGACTCCTTCTTGGTGCGCTAATTTTTTTGTCCATGAGTGTATATATAGATACATATATATAACATAATCTGTAACCTTTTGATGACTGGGCAACAGCTGTGATGTTTCGGAGGTGGTGGCATAGTACTAACTCGGTGAAGGTTTTCTGTATAGATATAAAGATATATTTGCAGACAGATATGGTCAAACACAGGACATAATTTTATTTCTTGATAAAGGAAGCCTTGGGATGTATAATGAAGGATACGCTATGCATCTGCTATTCATAACATTCTTTGAAATCTACATCTTAGATAATGGATGAAGCAGAAGGCAGATGTGTGTTGGCAAGAGCAAAGCCAAAAGGTAGGTGCAAATTTGTTGAAATTTTTATCTGTGACTGGACAAGAGCTATCTGCATTACAGGATTATATGAGAAAGCATGAAATGGGTTAATTTTAAAATGATACAGCTGAGTAAAAGTTATAAACGATTGCTGCTTTTAGAACAGAAAATGAGATACACAAATTAAAATGAAAAATTATGGATATTATTACTACATTAGTGGCTTATTATTATTAAATTATTATGGTTCAGCTTCTATCAGTTTAGATTCTCAACAGTGTGGTTTGAAAATTTCATAACGTGACTCATTTTGACTAAGCAAAAACATAATGAAAATACTTTGATTATCTGCACTCCACTTTCAAAAAGTTGCTAACTCACTGCTTGCTAATTTTTTACCAAGCTAATATGCAAAATGCAGTAGCCATTTTCAAAATGGTAGCACTAAAAATTGCATAAAACAGCAATCAGTCAATAAAATTTAAAAAGTGACAAGCATAGATAATATCATTTAAGCACATTAAGTAATGTAATAGTACATTGTAGAATATAACTTGCTGCATTCCCTACTGGTAGACAAAATGCATATTTTGGAAGAAATACAATGTTGGGAAATTCAACAATCCTGTAATGATTGGTTTAAAAAAAAAAATTATACTCGATGCAAAAACAAACACTAATCAGAATAACCATCCAATTTGCAAGATAAAAATCCATGTGTTGTGATACCCCGGTAGTATATGCTGCATATGTGTGCATACCAGAGTTGCCACATAAATACATTTTGGTGGTGTTATGGGTTAGCCACATAACTTTTGCCAACACAATTTGTTCCCTTGTGAATACTTTTCACATGAGAGGTATATCTAATCAGAAAGTAACAAAATTAATTCTAAAAAAAAACTAGCACACAAAACTACTTCTTAATATATAAATGACCAATTTTCCCCCTTTATACAATCAAGTCTCTTTTGGTGCAGTTTATTTTTACTCAACTCTAAAGTTAAGCGATGCAATCATTTAAGCTTTGGGAGGTCCTTCATTGCATATGTACAAATCTATTGGGGCATTTATTTTTTAGCTCGGTAAGAATATTGCTGGAGAAGTCAGTAAGAGACCTGAGACATGTTCCACATTGACTGTTATCCTGGTTACTGACTTCTAATAATGCCTACAACTGCCAGAGATTAATGCCACAAGCATGAAGTGTGTAAACGATGATACTCTGATTGCAACTCGCAGTGATAACAATGTGTCCCTCTGATCCATATAGTGGTTAGTGATGCTGCCCGCTATATTCATGAGCCTGGATTCAAATCCCAAAGAAGCAAGCTTGTAATGAAGTGGTTTTATTGTAGATAATTAAATAATATCTGTAAATAAATGTTAATGCTTGTAAAGAAACTTCCTGCCTGTCAATTCATACAACCTGCCTCATTTTGTGATAGAAAGAGCATGTTTATTTGAAGAAACCAAAGTAGCAAATAGCAACCAAAACCAGAAGCACTAATATGGTAAACATTCAGAGGCTATTATAAATATGAATTGAAGACTTCAAAATTAGTCCCACTTAGTCAAATGGTTTGGTTTATGAGATTATGTCAAAGCCTTGAGGGCTACCTGCCGAAGCGGAGAGATACCATCACGGAGGACTTTCTAAGGGGGAAAACCATAAAAATGCCCATGCAGCCAGCCCGTTTGCACTTAGTCAAATGGAAATTTAAGCTAAAGCATTAAAACTTTACAGCAAGCTGTGAGTGAATTTTCATTTAAAGTAATGAACTGGTATAACAGTGTTTGTATTGTTGGTGAATCTGCCAAGACTATCTGTCTTGACAGATTCACCAACTGCCAAGACAGTCTGTTTTAAGATATTTGAAGACAAAAACTGTTTTAAGATATTTGAAGGAATTAAGTAAAATCATACAAAAAGGTGGATAAAAAGATGAACAAATATTCACTATGATGAAAGAGGTTTATTTAAATTTGCCATCGCACATTTTTATAGCAGATGATGAAAAATATGTAAATATAAAATTTCAAATTATTATTGCACATTGATATTAGGTGGAAATGCAAAACTGAATTTTAAAATAAAGCCAAGATTTGCCTACTGAGCTGAAAATCTTAAGAGTTCTTAAAAAGTTATCTAATCTTTCAGTGTTGTGGCTTTCAAAAAAGAAAGCATGGGTTGCAAAAGGTTTAGTGAATATTGATTCACCAACTATTTTTGTCCTTTAATAGAACATTATAGCAGAGAAAATGGATTAAGTTTTAAGATTTTACTGACCTTAGATAATGCATCAGGTCATCAAACTAGTTGGAAATTTAAATGAAAATGTGTAATTAACCTTACTTCCACCAAACACAACATCATTAATCCAACCAACGAATCAAGGTAAGGTTGCAACATTTAACACCAAGTATCTGAGCTGCTCTATTTTCAAGCCAAAAAAGATAACATCAGAAATGTTATCAAAATTATCAATGAAACATGGCATGCATTAACAGCATTAATGGTAGCAACATGAGGGCAGTAAGAAAATAATCATAACACATTGTGCTAAAGAATTTGCTAGTCTTGAAGTTAATTTTGCTGAAGTCACTAACAGCATAATTAAACAACAGCTTGGTTTTCATAAACTACATTTTGCCAATGCCATTGACAGCATCAAATCAACACTAATGCATTAGGTAACAAAGCACTTATTAATACAGATGAACCAAATGTTACAAAGAAATGAGGATAACTTAGACAACAACAGATGTACTGAAGTGTCTGCATGAGAATTAACAGCAGAGCAATGAAAAACAATTGGAATGGATGAAATTTTGTCACAGTATATTATGGAAGCTGATCACAGTTTTGCAGGAAAATAAACAAAACAATTCATATATACAGTAGAAGTCCATTAGTCCGGCATCCAACAGTCCGGAATGCCCGATAGTCCGACATCGCTCCGGAAAATTGTAAAAAGTTTGGTTTTCTCCAAAAGTGTGTCTTTAAAGCAAATAAAACCACTCGAGAGCTATTCGGAAGTTTTCGGGGTAGTTCGAGATCATCCGGAAGCGCTCAGTATTGTTCGGAAACAATTAGCGGCCGGCTAGTCTCAGCTGTCACAACAAATTCATGTGCAGTGCAGCTCCGTTAATCAATCACGAAGCGTCTTCGCCATTTTTTTGTGCGTTGTTGTTTTGTGTCCTTTCACATCGCAGTAAACGTAACTTTTGAAACTGTTTATAAAAAAAGTGATTTTCGTTCTAACTGTACAGTGACCATGTTTTCAAAACCTAAGCCTTCGAGTTCAAAAGGAGAGAAACGAAAACACGTAACACTGACTCTCAATCAGAAACTAGAAATCATCAAACGGCTAGAAAAAGGCGAGAATAGAAATGTTTTAATGAATGAGTTTAATATTGGCTCATCAACTATTTATGACATTAAAAAACAAAAAGATGAACTAATGAAGTTTGCTTCTCAATCGGTAACAACTGAAAAATTGGCTTCTAGAAAAACATTAAAAAAACCAAAACTGGAACAGCTAGATAGTGTATTGTTCAAATGGTTTAGTGCAGTACGTTCTGAAGGAAAGCCGGTAACAGGGCCAATGATTGTTGAAAAGGCAAAGAAATTCGGCCAAGATTTAGGAGTTGCTGAAAGTGAATGTAATTATTCTGATGGTTGGCTCAGAAACTTTAAGTTTCGGCATGGAATTCGAAGACTTGATGTAACTGGAGAAACCCTTTCAGCAAACCAAAACTCTGCAGAAAAATACAAAGACGAGTTTGAGAAAATCGTGGCTGATAATGATTTAACACCTGAACAGATTTACAATGCTGATGAAACAGGGCTATTGTGGCGATGTTTACCAACATCTACACTAGCTGGGGGAGGAGAAAAAGCAGCCAAGGGTTTTAAAAAAAACAAAGACAGATTAACCGTTTTGCTATGTGCTAATGCGTCTGGAAACCACCGAGTGACCCCTTTTGTGATAGGTAAATCTGCAAAACCCAGGGCTTTTAAGAATGTTACACACTTGCCTGTCCAATACGATGCTCAATCAAATGCGTGGATAACTGCCGCCCTCTTTAAAGACTGGTTTTTTCACCACTTTGTGCCTGAGGTCAAGGAATCATTCAAAAGCCTTGGTCTACCAGAAGATACTAAAGCCATCCTTCTTTTGGACAATTGCAAAGCCCATCCGCCAGTAGATGAGTTAGTTTCTGGAAATATTGTTGCTACTCTGCTCCCACCTAACGTAACATCTTTGATTCAACCCATGGACCAAGGGGTTATTCAAAATTTTAAATGCTTTTATAGAAGGTCTTTTATTCAAGGCCTGTTAAATGCCGACTGTGACGTGACTGATTTTCAAAAAAAGTTTACAGTAAAAGATGCCGTCTATGCTATTGCACAGTCTTGGAACCAGGTAAAAAATACAACACTCCAAAAATGCTGGAGAAAACTTTGGCCAGCTGCAAACCCTGCATCTGACCTAACTCTACAGACTGATGAGGAAGAAAACCATCAAGACGCTCTGACCAAAGTTTTGGATGTCGTTAGAAGTACTGACAATCCCTTGAAAAACCTGCCTGAAGATGAGGTAGAGGAGTGGCTTTTAATCGACGAGAATGAGCCTGTTGAACAAGAACTAACCGATGAGGACATTATCAACATTGTAGTAAACCCTCAGCCTACTCAAAATCTTGAAGAAAATGACTCAGATGCCGAAACGGAAGAAAAGGAAAAAATCAGCTGGGCAGAAGCTGCAGAATCACTAAATAAGTTTATCTCTTTTGCTGAGGCTAGTACTAGCTACAGTGCTTCAGAAATTATTGATTTCCATATCATTAGAAATAAATTTTATACTAAACGCCAAAAGTCAAGAAAACAAAAAGACATTCGTGACTTTTTTAAATCTAAGTGAAATATGTTTTACAGTACGTGTACATACGTTATATGAAATGTAAAATAAACTTTGTTGTATGTATTTGCATACTGTATTTTTAGTTTAATTACTAACCTAATTGTTCTTATAATTACCGCCCGATAGACCGGAATTTTTGGTAGTCCGGCACCGAGCCGGTCCCGAACGTGCCGGATTATCGGACTTCTACTGTACCCTAAGAGAAGAGATCAAAGAATAATAATTTGCAGGCACTGTTTATAACTTTTATGATGAATAAAAAAGGAATTACAAATTAGGGATTAAAAAATTAGATGATTAGAGAATAAAAAAGGAATTACAAAAACTGTCACATTTATTTTTAATATAGCCATTTATTAATCACATTTTATTTTTTGGAAAAACAGACAATTTTCTTTGAAGCAAAATACGATTTTTGGTATCCATTTAATTCCTTAATTTGTTCGGCTTCAAACAGTCCAGGGTACCAGTAGAACCGATTATCTGGGCAGCATGACATATCTGCATTTTAAAGTTCTCAAAGCTACATCATAAAATTTATATTTTTTTCTCATTCATGAAGATTGAACATTAATTAGATTTTGCAATAATGCATCCAGAAATAAATAAAAAAAAAAGGGTAATTGAGAATGTTAATGAAAAAATGTTAGTTCGAGAAATTTTGCAATAATGTGTCAATGGTAAACTTACAACTTCTGCTTGTTTTGCTTTCTTTTTTAATGCTTTTTCTTCATCTTTGGCAAGCTTTTTCAGTGCTTTTTTAGACAAAGGAGCAGCTTCCTGACTGTAATTAAAAATAAATTTCAATAACACAAAACATAATTCATGCCTTAAAAAAGGAAATAAATAAAGAAAAAAAAAATCTGAAAGCTTTTTGATTTTATAGTATTTTTCATGGGAGATTCAAAGCAGGATTTAAAAAGTGACACAGACATTCAAAGTCATTTGACACAAAATACCGTTAGATATTGTAACATCTTTTCTGCTACACTACCAACATAATACCAGTAAGACATGTATAGAAACCTCACGCATAAACTATCCATGCTTCAAGATGCATACGATGTTAATGTTAATGAAATGCTTTGAAATCGTTGAGTTTGTTAATCAAAAATTCGTTAAAGTTTTACAAAATATGAAACAGATAATAAAACAAATTCCAAATTTGCACTTCTACATGCCTATATTCGAGTGGAGGACTTTATTTAAAATTGCTCATTTTAAACTGTTCGTTTTCACAATGTGAGAAACATACAAACATTCATGCAGATTCTTCATTATTTAATTTCTTTAAACATAATGCAGTGCTGTAATATTTGGTAACAATAATTTGAAAAGTGATTCAGACTTTTGCAGTGAACCAACACAAACAAAATTAATGGCCCTTCTGGGCTAACAAGACATGTTAAGAAATAAGTTAAACTTTTTTTTTAAAGTTTATAAAATTTTAATTGGTGAATTTGTATTTGGATAACTGAAACAAATTTTAAAGTATTAAACATAATTTAGAAAGGGAGAAATAATTAATGGACTGCACGATTTGACAGTTACCGAATAATAAGCAATCACAATTAAATTCTTCCAAGACCAAAGTATCATTTATACTCAAAGACTTTATGCTAAAAAATTTACTGAGAGGATAAATAAAAAAGTTTTTTCCATTCTAGAGTGTTAATTTGCTGCACTTTAGAGAAAACCAAGATGAGATTTGACATACAGCAAAATCTACTGGATTACTATCAGACAATACTGACCTACATAAAAGAAAAGCCATCCTTAATGAACTATTACAAAGACAAAATATAAATTTTCTTTTTAAACATCTCCGGAGGAATTAGATTATTCTACGAATGTCTTGAAAGCGCATCATACCCTTTCCAGGATAAATAGTCAGGCTGAGAAAAAGTGAGCCTATTAGAAAGGCAAATATTCTGGTACTTCCAAAAGAGATACTGCTATAGTTTCCAATAAATACTACATGGTATCAGCAATTTAAAACACCTAATAAGATTTATAAGAATAAGATAAGATACCCTCAGATTTATTTAAAGATTGAAATCAATGACATTTTCTTCTTTTTTACTATGCAGTAACTCAAATGTGGAACTCAAATTTGGCCTTGGCCCTGATACATTTTTGCTTGATGCTTTAGTAAAACTTGGTAAGAAGTCAATGGAAATGTTACTTAAAATCATTAATCCACATTACTTAATAGCCTAAAAAGTGTATAACAAAAAGCTGATTTTATTCCAATCCTTAAGAATGGTAAAAATCTTAATACACTGTCAAGTTATCAATCTATTATCGATTACTTGCTAATAAACTCCTTTTCATTAGAAGAAATATGATTGCATCTCTAAGAGATGAGCTGGTTTCAGGGGGGGGAATGCAATACTGTAAAACAGGTACCCAGACTTATCCAATTAAATAAAGATGGTTTCCACCATATTTAGAATTTGGTAGTTATACTTATTGACTTTCAAGCTATCTGTAGTAGGTGTGGAAATGTCTTCTTAACCCTTTTAGGACAGGTGTGTCATATATGGATCAGCTGCCAACAACAGAGTTGAATGTGTCACATGTATGAAGCAGTATTTAAATACTCTGCTATGATGGGCATACCACACATGAATTTTTAGACAGAAAGTTTAATTACTATCTTCTTCTGCCTTCAGATGTAGTTTTGTGTCTGCTGAGAATAGACGACACTTTCACTCCATCTGTACTATATTTTACTTTTAGTATTTTGTTTCGAAATCAAAGTGGAAATCATGGGTTGAGTAATGTAAATAAACAGAGCTGGCTAACAGTGTCAGCTCATTTAAACACACAGGGATGTTCTTAATGCTTTTGAACACCGAGGTGAATATTTTGTAAATTGTTTAGCGAAACATATTTTATACTTCAAATGGCAAGGAAAATATAATGATAAAGTTTTCAAATTAATTCTGACAATTGACTTTTCCTCCCATAATGCGCAAAAAATTTGTAACAATTGCAACATAAATTTAATTTACATGAACTTTTCCCCCATAATTAGGCTTAGCAGCACAATTTGCCCTTCCCATGACAGTGTGTGTATCTTGTCAGAATGCTGTCCCAAGACAGTGGTTTAGTGACTGAGGCTCCCATAGTGAAAGGGTCAAGATTACGAATTTAGGAATATGTGGATGTATTCTTAGTTAGCTAAAGTTCTACTTCAATCAACAATTAAAAGAAACAGCCCTTTGACAATGTGCTTTGATGGTTCAATATCTCCAATTCGGCAGAGACTGCCTCAGGGCTTTTTAATCCTGTTTAGCATCCTGATAGATATATCCAAAGATTTATGAATACCAACAATGCAGTGAAGGCTCTTCTATCTGCACATGATTTGGTACTATAATCCAGGGGTAGCCAACTTTTATTAACAAATGATCGACATTTTTCTTAAAAATGTGTTAAGATCTACCAACTAAGATCTTGACATTTAACATATTACAACTTGTGTTGTGTGTACTAATAAATGATAATAGGAAAAAGGATGTTAAACCAACTCGATATTTCATTAATATTTATTAACTGAAAAAAAGCCATAGAAAAAAATACAGATTAAATTTTACTTTATAATCTTATCATTAATGGAAAGTCTTCATCTGCATATCTCCAATCAAACATATATAATTTGGTATGTAACCAGACAAAGATATTGATAATAAATCTTCAGTATGGGAATCTGTAGTACAGAAAGATGTTCGGTTTTCATGAATATGAAAAAGCCAATTCACATAAGTATTCTTACGAATTTTGTACATATGTAACTAATTCTAGTCAAATTATTTGTAAACTTGTAGTATCTATACTATAATATTACATGAAATTCCTCAAGAAATGAATCTTTGTGAAAAAAAAGGTTACAAGTCTAAGCACTGTGGTAAATAGCTATCTTGCTAAATCGGCGAGATAAAGCCAGGATGGTAATGATATTGGCGACTAATTTTTTTTTCCAAATGTGGCAACCACTTGGCAATATTTTCGTCTGGTCCCTATGTAACTGCTATTGATCTTTATAGGTAACTGTAACCATATATAGCCCTTATATGTAACTTTAACCATACCCGCCTCCCAGCGATTTCACAAAATGGAAGTTACTGTACCAACACAAGCAACACTAGAATGACCTTTTCACCCTGTCCTTCAAGTTATCTAAATATATTAAAGTTAACTATATGCACCAAACTTCCCAAGGTTATTAGATTCCTCCAATTTGCTGCACATCTGGCACTTCTTGCCATACCAAACATATTAAAATAAAAATTTTTTATGCGATGAACTGTGGTTGAATTTATATACAGTACAAAGTCGGAGATCCAAACTCATCGGGATTTCGGCAATTCCAGATTTGAGATTTTCCCAGATATTAGATCATCAGATTAAACCTAGTAAGATGGCATGTAGAAATGTTTCAATTAAAAATATGAAATCGTGATTTATGAAATAATGAAGCATTTATGATCTAAAAGATACTAAAATTAAAATAAAAAAAAAAAGCTTAGCATTTATTTTTTTACTACATTAAACATTTCTTTCAATGTAAATTGTTATTGCTTCATTTTTTGTGCTAATGCTTTCTCTTTAATTCTATAGACAGACATAATTTCTGGTTCAATTACAGAGTTTCACTATTCAAGTCCTTTAGTTATTGTGACGAGAATTCCGACTAACTAGTCAATCAAAATTTTTTCATTTTCAGTAAACTCTGTCACTTTCTTCACTCTCGTTAACGGTATTTTCTAGATCTAGAACCATATTACAGGTTTAGCCATCTGTTAATTGAATGATGATTGGAGCATTGTCATCACAATGGAAAACTTCCATTATATCATATTCATTTATTGCCACTTTTCCACATTTTTACAAAATCCATTAATTGAAAAATTTAACCCGTGGTTTGCAATATCCAAAAGCCTTCAAATTTGAGGCTATCATCTTCATCATCCTCAACATGAAATATAGTAGCTGGCTATAAATTAGGCCAAGCAATTTTTAAAGTATCTAGAGGCACATCCTCCCACAATCTTGTGGACAATCAACAACTGATTTTATGCTAAAATATTTTCAAAATTCTTGAATAGTCTTGCTATTATTCAAGAAATTTAACATGTATTTTAAAAATGCTACTTTATATTTGCATTTCAGCGAGCCTACTATTCCAATATCCATAGGCTGAATGATGGATGTACAATTTGGAGGAAAGAGTAACACGGATATATTACCTTTCATTAAAACTCTAAGTGAAATATGAACTGAACAGTTATCTACATTCAAGACAATTTTTACGTCACCAGGTAAACCTACTAAATTAAAATTTTGCCGAGCCTTGGGTAAGAAATAATTTTCAAACCAATGATACATTAACATTTGTCTCATCTGTGTTCTTTTATTTGCATGATATATAGCAGGAAAATCTTTACACCTTTAAATGCTGAAGATTGTGAATTTTTTCCGATTACGAAAAGTTTACACATGTGCGTTCCTGCAGCATTTGCGCATGCTAAAATCGTTAGTCTAGCTTTTGAATCTTTGACACCAGTTGGAGCCTTTTCTGTACAGCTTGCTAAGATATTTCACAGTACATATTGAAAGAAAACACCAGTTTCATCAGCATGGTTAATTTGTCCTGAAGATAACACTATTAATTAGTTCAATGAATTCATCTGCAAATAGTTCAACAGCTTCAGTATTAGCTGAAACTCTTTCACCTGTAATTCTTAATTGCCTTATACCATGGTGATTTTTAAATTTGGTTAATTAACCTGTCGAATACGCGCAGTCAGTTTTTAAGTTCATTTCTCCATGAAATATTTTGACTTGAACATAATACTTTGGACCGTCAATAGGATGGCCTCGCTGCGACTCTGTCAGACCTATTCAATCTTTACTTTGTCATGACTGTCACTTTGAGCATAGCGATTAATTATTAATCTATTACTCTAATTATTAATCTATTACAATGAGCTCTATTACTCATTGATAGTAGGGTGTTAGAATCCCCCCAAAAATTCGTGAATTTTGTTATGTCATATACAGTTGACTTTCTAATGCCAAACTCCTCGCATAACTTTGAGACGAACACACCTATATCCATTCTTTGCAGCAATTCCTCTTTTTGTTTAATGGACATCAAAACATGCTTTCACTTTGTAGATCCCGTTACACCTCCAGAATTAGAAACTCTTTTCGACATAATCGAAAGTTCAAATTTTAATTTTCATAAAATTCCTGTAATTATAACACTCTGCAAAAAATAATAAGCTGGATCAAATCAGAAAGTTAAGAAACAGCACAGTCTGCTATACTAGTGGAAATTCTTTGCAATCAGTAAATAATTTTAGGCTAGCTTAATAGCATCGGATATACATTATTGGCTATGTAGCATGAGACTGGAGAAGGTAGACAAGTTGTTCCATTAAATTTTGTCTTGCTTCTATCATGCACTGAGACAGTTAATTCTGAATTGTATTAATTTAATTTATTTATTATACTTACGTCTATTTCTTGCACATGCTTAAGGCTTATCTGAGTCAGAAAATATTTTTTTCTCAAATATTTTGTAATTTTGTGTTATTAACCCTTAGTTACACTAGTGATGCATAGAGTGCTACAGTTCTTGAAAACCTTTTTGCGAATTCCAAGAAAATCATGTGACTAACACCTGCTCCCTATCTAACTTTTGTCCATTTATGTTTCAGAAAAGGTAGCCGTAAAATGTTGAAGACCACAGTTTCCCACATTTAATTTCAGTTTTGTTTTCGACAAGTTTCTTGTGGTGCACAAAATACTACATTTGTGTAATAATGTAAGTATTTGTTTTCACACATCGTAGTTTGTTTTTTAATTATCGCATGATCAGAAAGTAATATTACTGTTCATAATACTTTATAATTATTTAATTTGTCAATCTTTCAAATTATTTAATAATATACAAAAACATTATACTTTAGAATTATTTAATTTCTCTACCTTTCAAATTATTTACTAATATACAAAAATTAAGCTGACTTTCTTATAATTATTTCAGGTTTTCAAGGAGAAAAAATATAGTTCACCCTGATGATTATGCGAGACTTCTTCAAAAGTTATCAGATGAAGAATTAAGCGAATATAATGATGAAGAATTCGATAATGACAGTGAAGAGCAGATACATGAAAGTGATCATGATTCTCAGTCTGAAATAGGTGCGGATTCTGGTGAAGAAATTATAGAAACAAATGTCAGAAATTTTTATAACCAGAAAAATAATGAAGAATATGATATGTCCGAATAAAAAAATATCCGTAATATAAGTTTCATTTTCTTTTTGTCAAATCTATTTTATTCCAGAATTTTCATTAAATTGCATATAAGATATTATTTTATACATTATGAAGATCAAATTGATACAATGAGATTTTTATTTCATTACTTAGCATACATGTTACTTATTTAAATATTTTATTTACTAAATAATATTAAAAAAGATGCCTTTATGACTGAAATATCAACCGGTGCATTTTATGTGCCAACTGTGTAACAAAGGCTTAATTGCCTTGTATTATTTTAATTTGTATTCTTCCAGAATTATCTGACGACGAAAAGGATAAACTTAGCTTAAAGTGAGTTTTTGTAACCAGTAAGAAGTAAATTTCCTTGCAGAAGTAAGTAATGCTAAATTTACGTTTTTTTTACTAAGATGAGTATATTTTCCTTTTTTATTTGTCTATACTTGCCTTTGATGAATATTGAAATTAGCTTTGATTTTAATTATTAAATAATAAATTTTAAATTTTGTATAATGAAATACATCATTGCATTTCCATATGGCTAATATAAGTAACTTAAAAATAATTTACTTATATTTGAATGTGATATCATTTGTATTTTGCAAAAATAAGGTTAATATTTTATTTCTTATTTCTTTTCTTATTTTTTATACAAATTTATTATCAATATTCAACGTCTATCGTTTTCCGTGATGAAAACGGTAAAATAATGGACTTCGTAAAAGATACGACACACATGTGCTCTGTAAAATTGCAAAGCACACGTGCCGGAAGGTTAATGAACTGCATTTGCATCTGTGTACATAACCCCATTTAGAACTAGATGAAGGAGTTAAATCCTTTCACCAAACGATAGCCCAAGACGATATCACAGTACCACAAAGAACAGAATTTTGACTACCTTATTCCCTAACTGAAAACAGAAATTGTCAGTATGGCATAATGGAATATCCTAAGAAATGTAACAACCTGTGAGGAGTACTAGTAAGCTATGCACTCATCGACTTACCATCTTCCCAGTTGAGAACTGCCAACATAAATGAAACTCATTAAGAAAGGTGAAGTGTTTGCAGCATGTACTCCAGTGACCTGCATTAAATAAACCAGTAGATCACCAAAGTCTGTATGTTAGGAGAGCTTAACACTGGAGTTAATCATTTAGTTGTGGATCACAACTAAGTGATTAAGACAGGAATGCATTTGTGAGCTTTTCATCCATTGCAAGACTCTTTCACAAGTTGACAGAGAGCAAGCAAAAGTTCTTGAGGACCAAAGAATGGGAGAATGCATTTAACAAATTGAAGGAGGCTTTAACATCTATGACAATCCTGATATATCCTCTGCTCAAAAAACAATTTATTCTTATCATGGATGTCAGCAATGAGAATGTTTGTTTTGTCTCAAGAAATAAATGGTCAAGAATGTGTCATGGCATACTGGAGCAAGTGTCCATCTACAAAGAGGAATTACAGTATCACCAAAAAAGAGTTGCTTGCCATAGTTAAAACACTTCCATCATTACCTCTACAGCAGAAAATTTCTGCTCTGTAAAGATCACATGGCTAATAAATTTCAAGAATTCCAAAGGCCAAATGAATTGGATAAAAAGATTTCAGGAAATGACATAACCATCCATCATAGGAAAGGCTCATCTTACAGAAATGCCGATAACCTGTCTAGAACAGCCGGCCCTGAAAGCTGTCCATATTGTTCCAGAATTGAAGTGAAACATGAGCTGATTAATCTAGTCAAATGGCAGGTTACAACCTTTAAGACTATCTGACCCAAACCTATAGGGTGCTGAAGAAGTCAGAAGAGACCATTTGGAAGATGCAGAAACTAAACCCATAAATGACTTAATGAAGTTTTCACATGGGAAACCTACCTAGCAGGACATTTTAATCTAGTCCTAAGAGAAAACAATATTGAGTTCTCTGGGACTCATCCTATATTTGAAATGGCATCTTGTATCACAAAATAGAAAGGCATTCTGATAGCAGTGATACTTCCAAGATTTCCGACACCCTTAAAGAACCACATAGCAGCCTGACAAGAGGCCAATTTGGAACAATGAAGACTGAATAGAGTTCGAAAGTGCTTCTACTAGAGTAATGCAAGGATTAGCTTGGAAAAGTTATGCCAATCGTGCAATGACAGTCCAGGTCAGAAAGGACAGAAGACATGCAGCTGAGGAAAACCACAACATTACAATGAAGAAGCATCTTTTGAATGTATTGCCTTTGACATCCTGGGACCTCAGCCATGAACTGCTGATGGCAGCAAATACATCCTCATTGTCACTGATTATTTCGACAAGTGGCCTGACGCATATCCTATTCCTGATCAAGAGGCTGTCAGAGTAGCAGAGGTAATAATACAGCATTGTCTTTCCAGGTTTGCAGTGCCTCTTCAGTTACATTCTGATCAAGGAAGAAATGTTATCTTGACTATAATTAAAGAACTCTGCAAGCTACTCGGATCGATAAAACTCACAAGACACCTTCACATCCCCGCCATGGTAGAGAAGTTTATTCAAATCATCCTTAACAGCCTTTTGCTGATGGTTTCCAGAACCAGAAGTTACCTCTGTTTTTACTAGCCTATCACACAGCTGTCCACAAGATTAGCGACATTTCCCCATTCCAGATGCTTTTCGGACAGGACTTTCATCTGCCTTATGATCTCTTATTCAACATTCGCATGTGGCTTCAACACCCGAGGAGTACATTCAAGATCTCCAGGCAGGTTTTGAAGCGATGCATAGTTTTGCATGACAGTGAGTCAGCTTGGCAACAGAGAAGATAAAAATCCAATCTGGCATGAGAGCTATAAGACATCAATCCAACAAATATGACAAGATGCAGTTATGCAATCTGATTCGAGGAAAAAGACTTTCTAATAAACTACAGTCACCCTAGACCAGTCCTAAACAGGCTGAACAATGTCACAGTTCAGATCAAAAAGTAATAAAATTCTAAGCCTAAAGTCATTCATTATGACAAGCTAGTCCCTCACTATGGCCATAGTATGTAGGTCCCCATCGTGCATATAATGTAAATAATATACCAATACCATAATGTTCTATGAGTATATAAATGTGTATATTTTATGGTTTTAGAGCTTTAGTATTCCTTAATACTGCATTGATTATCTCTAGTTCTAAGTATGACTTCCTGTCCAGGGATTATACTGCACAAGACATGGAACATGTAGATATAGTTGTTGCATTTCATAATATTGGGTACTTTCCTTTATTGACGAATTTCCAAAAATTGTCTTCAAATCCTCTGGCTTGTTATATTAGATCAATTTGCAAAAGTGTAAATTTTATTTTCTTAATGTGTTTCATAACGTGATTTTTCATTATTAAATGTGCCAGAAATTTATGCAGCAATATGTTTTGCATTTAAATACTTTTAAAAAGGAAAGGATACATATATAACTAGTTCCAAAATTCTAAAAATCTGATCACAAAATGTTCACTCACCTTTCTAATTTCTACAACATATTTTTCGATGTTACAATCACAATTTTGATGTTTTTGTAAGTGATTGGACATGTTTGAAAAGTGATTCAGATTATTTTATTGAAGATTGTCTATTAGCACAATAAATTGTGTTTTGTATGCATTTATATTACTTATCATTTCATCTAATGTCTTGTTTTTTACCTTCCAGTTATAAATTTAAATCAGTTAATTTCAATGTAAGATTTCCGAGAAATGCTAAAGCAGAGGCAGGTTCAAGCATTTATATTTCCATGTTTTGATCTTGTTCTCTGAGAAAATTTTAATCTTAGTTGATAAATCGCACAATCATTGCAAGAATTTACTTTTACTCAGCTACCTTATATCAACATTAAATAATAATTCTGGCTGCCTATCATATAGTTGCATCCGGACAAGATGCCACTTCAGGGAATTTTCTTGAATAGAATTAACAATTTTAAATGCTATTCCCATTATTGTGTATTTAATCTTTTCTTAGCTAACACTTGTTAGTGGTAGCTAAAAAACTTGGGAATTCCTCATTATTTTGGCATAGAATTATAAATCCATTTAAGAGGTCCCTTATTGTTCCTGCTCCATCTATTGTTACTTACAAACTAATTTTTAAAGTGACAGTTTCAAATAAGTGAGGAAGTTTTTAAAAGAATTTAATATATTTATATCTCTAGTCCTTTCTTTCAAAGAAATCATACACAACGATTTTTCTTTATATGTATAATTTTTAAAAGCCATATTAATAACAATATGCAGTTTTGCTCTGTCATTTATATCTGTTTATAAATCTAATTCAAGGGGAAAACAATAACACCTATTAATGTTGTTATATAACTGTTTCCTTATATTTTGACTCATTTTCTTCTCAATCTGTTACATCACAGTATTTCAGGTCAACTGTAGATATTCAATTGCAGTAATAATTTCAATCTTATTCTTAATATTATTTAAAATGAACCTGAGCTCTCCAATAAGTTTCTTTTATAAATTCCCTGTGAGAAAATAATTAACTTTTTTTTTTTTTTTTTTT